>PVIU01029666.1:0-17229 GCA_004026605.1 Ondatra zibethicus
GAAGGATCTCCCATGCTCCTGGATTGGAAGGATCAATATAGTAAAAATGGCAATTCTACCAAAGGCCATCTATAGATTCAATGCAATCCCCATCAAAATCCCAACAGGCCCAGGCTTTTAAGCGCAGCACTTGTGAGGTAGAAGCTGGAGAATTAGACGTTCAAGGTTCCCTTGCTCTCCTTCAGTTTTGTTATTGTTCTAGCTAAGACTTCAAGTACTATATTGAATAGGTATGGAGAGAGTAGACAACCTTGTCTTGTTTTTCTGATTTTAGTGGAATTGCTTTGAGTTTCTCTCCATTGAAATTGATTTTGGCTACAGTCTTGCTGTAAACTATCATTATTATGTTTAAGTATGTCCCTTGTCTCCCTAATCTCTCCAGTACTTTTATCATGAAAGGGTGTTGGATTTAATCAAAGGCCATTTCTGCATCTAACGAAATGATCATATGTTTTTTGCTTGTTTATATGGTGGATTACATTTATTGATTTTCATATATTGAACCTTCTCTGCATCTCTGGAATGAAGCCTATTTGATCATGGTGAATGATCTTTTTGATGTATTATTGAATTCGGTTTGTAATTATTTTGTTGAGTATTATTGCATCTCTGTTCATAAGGGAAATTTGTCTGTAATTCTTTTTTTTTGAATGTTTGTGTAATTTGGGTATCAGGGTGACTGTTGCCTCATAAAATGAAGTTGGCAATGTTCCTTCTGCTTCTATTTTGTGGAATAATTTGAGGAGTATTGTTATTAACTCTTCTGGTAGAATTCTGCACTTAAACAATCTGGCCCTAGGCTTTTTTTGGTTGGGAGATTTTTAATGACTGCTTCTATTTCACCAGTGGTTCTAGATCTGTTTAAATTGCTTATCTGGTCTTGATTTAACTTTGGTAAGTGGTATATTTTGAGAAAATTTTTCATTTCTTTTAGATTTTCCAATTTAGTGGAGTACAGGTTTTAAAAGTATATCATTATGACTCTCTGGATTTCCTCAATGTCTGCTGTTATGTTCCCTTTTTTGTTTCTGATTTTGTTAATTTGGATATTCTCTCTCCAATGTTTAGTTAGTTTGAATAAGCAAGTGACCCTAAAAATTCTAACAGAGAATTTCTATAATTGATATATACTTTTAGCAAAGGATCTGGCTACAAAATTAACTAAAAAAATCAGTAGCCCTTCTATATGCAAATGACAAAGGAACTGAAAAAGAAATCAGAGAAACAACAATTTTCACAATAGCTTCAAATAATCTAAAATATCTTGGGTGAAAAACTTATATGATTAAAAACTTCAAGACTTTGAAGAAAGAAATTGAAGAAGATATCAGAATGTGGAAAGATTTTTCATACTCATGGATTGGTAGGATTAACATAGAAAAAATGATCGTAATGTCAAAAACAATCTGCAGACTCAATGCAATCCCTATCAAAATTTCCACACAATTCTTTTCAGAACTTGAAGGAGCAATACCCAATTTCATATGGAAAAACAAAAAATTCAGGATAGCTAAAACAATCCTGTACAATAAAACAACTTCCAGAGGTATCAGCATCCCTGATCCCTGATTTCAAGTTCTCCTACAGAGCTATAGTAATAAATACTACATGGCACTGGAACCAAAAAAAAAAAAAGAAAAAAAAACCAAACACGTTGATCAGTGGAATCAAATTGAAGACATATATATATATATATATATACCTATCTATCTATATCTACATATATATAGATATATATATATCCATGCATCTACAGATACCTGATTTTTATATAAAAGCCAGGTACACACTGGAAAACAAGATAATGCCTTCAACAAATGGTGGTGCTCAAATTGAATAGCTGCATGTAGAAGAATTCAAATAGATCCATACCTATCACTTTGCACAAAACACAAGTTCACATGGATCAAAAACTTCAACATAGAACAATATATACTGAACTTGATAGAAGAGAATATGGAGAATGACCTTGACCTCATTTGCATAGGAGAAGGCTTTCTGAATAAAACAGTATCAGCACTGACATTAAGAGCAACAATTAGTAAATGGGACCTAATGAAACTGAAGAGCTTATGTAAGGCAAAGGACATTACTGTTAAGACAAAGAAGCAGCCTACAGAATGGGAAAATATTTTTATCAATTTAGAAAAAACCAAGTCAATTTAAAAATGGGGTATAGGCAGCTAGTTCCCAAATGCTGCAGGATTTAGGCAATCACCAAGGGCTGGCTCTGTCACTGAGGTATTCTGTGCCCTCATTTCCCACCACATGGGCTTCTTCTGCACATCCTCCTGTGTCTACTTTTCAGGCACCTGGATCCCTCTCATAATGAGTGGCAAGTTTCCATGGACCCCCTCCTCAGGCTGCTGCCACAACAGGTTAGTCACTTCAGCAGCCACTCAGGTTTTTACTGCTGCTGCCACAGCCACACACTCTTAGACCCCAACTACACACAAGCAGCTGAAGCTGCCCTTGGCCAGGCCATGTACTGCTTGCATTTTCTATACAGTTGGGCAGTGTGATGACAGCCAACCTTACACTTCACTGCCATCGTCAGCATATCTGGTGAGACACCTGGGAGTTCTTAAAGGGGGGACTTAGATTTTTTTTAAAAAAGAGTTTCGCCCACATTAAAAATGGGCAAGACTATTGCGATGCAGGAAGTTAGATCTCTGTATGGTTCCAGAATGGATAGTTGAAAATGAAAAAATTAAATGACAGGATAATCAACTTAGGATTGATATAATGTTGATTATAATCATTATAAGTTTGGTAATTTGTGTTTTATCCTTTAAAAGAGTGGTTTGATATCAGTACCAACACAAAAAAAGTTGGCTGAGAAGATACAGTCCTTAGAAAGACCTATGAATGAAACTAAGGAAAATATTTACATATGACCAGAGGAGTTTAGAGCAGAACCTACTGCACCATTGCATTATGAAACTGAAGATGAATAATCCAAGGTTAATAGAAATCAAACTTAATTTATCCAGTTACTATTCAAGAGTGACCACAAGATGATATGCATCACCAATGCTATTCAGAAGTTAATTGGGATCCTGTAGAATGTTAGATTTGAGGAGATTTAAGGAAGCAGTAGTTTCATATGGAATGCATTCACCTTTTGTGAAGCCATGTTAAATTCATGGGTAACTCAGAATAGAATTATTTCACAAGACTGGAAAGCTTTAGCTACAGTGATATTGGAATATTGGAAGCAGACCTTCAGTTACAATGGAAAACGTGGTGGAGAGAGAAAGCTATGGTCATAGAATAACAAAATATGGCTAGAGGTATTGAAATTTTTCAAAATCAGCTCCTTGGTGAAGGTTAGTATGTTTATTTGCAAAGGCAGATTACATTTGATCATACCTTGGTTCTGTGCTGTATATTGGGACAGGACTGAAGAATTAAGAAAGAGGACTGAGTCATTTAATAGGATTATACAATGCCCAAAAGAAAATTTCACTGATTTTTTTTTACAAAGATTGCCTTCAGCTATAAATAGAATTGATATCATATCCAGAAGTTAGACAAATATTAACTGAATTATTGGCTTTTGAAAATGCTAGTTCAGAATGCAAATGGGTGATTTAGATCTTTAAAGGCAAGATCAGCACCAACAGATGAATGGATTTGAAATGCAGGCAATACTGGATTTTACACGTATGATGATACTTGGGTAGGAGAAGTGATTTCTAAAAAATTTAAGAAAAATCAGAAAGTTAGATGTTTTGATTCTGGTAAACCAAGTCATCTGTAAAGAGACTATATGCAAGGAGTTCCTAGAAAACAATGCTTGTTTTCTAGAGATAATCCAAACAGAAGGTCTCAGACTTCTGGAATAATGAGAGGGTGTTGCAAAAGCCAGCAATGGACTAATGATTGCAGATCACCATGGGACAGATAAGGTAACCATTTGCCATTTGGAAATGACTTAGGGGGTCTGTTGCAACCCCTATGTCAAATTCGATATTTTATTCCCTGTCAGCATTGGGGAAACTATTCCACAGAGCATTTAAATGACTTAATGCCTGTTGTAAAAAAAAAAAAAAAAAAAAAAACATACTGCTCTGGATGACAGAAGAGCTTCAGTAGATAAAACAAAATTTTCAGGAGAGACCCTAAAACATGTATTTTGACAAACCCTAAAACATGTATTTGATCAAAGATCAAAACTAAAAGTACAAATAAATAGTTTTGTGATTGAAGGTTTACTAGACACAGACATAGATGTAACAATAATTCACTAAAATCTTGGCATCCAGATTGGTCTCTTCAGGAGGTAAATATTCAGCTTCTAGGGATTGTAATTTTATCTCAAGTAAAACAAAGTGCAAGATGAGTCAAGTATAGATGGCCAGAAGGACAGATAGAAAAATTACAGCAATATGTGTCTAATATAGCAATAAATTTATGGGGACATGATTTGGCACAACAATGAAAAACCCAGATTAACATTCCTTTAATCTCAGAAACAAACTGAAAAAAATGCTTCTGAGATAAATATTAAAAGATATTAGCAAGAACAGTACCTGACTGTTCAGGCTGTACATAAACAAGACACAACAGTTATTAATCTTTAAAGGTATCAACAGCCCTACCTTTAAAATGATTGAGTGACAAACCTGTGTGGGTGGAACAAGGGCCTTTGACATCAGGAAAATTACAGGTATTAGAATAGCTGATACAAGAACAGCTAAATGCTCAGCATATTGAAGAATCAACTGATCCTTGAAATTCTCTTATATTTGTCATTGAAAAGAAAACTGGAAAATGGAGAATGGTAAAAGATCTAAGAGCTATTAATAAGGTGATCTAGCCAATGGGTGCTTTACAGCCTGGAATTCCCTTGCCACCATTGTTACCTAAAAGATTGTCTAGTGTAGCAATTGATTTAAAAGAATGCTTTTTTACTATACCTTTACAAGAACAGAATAGAGAAAAAATTGCCTTCACAGTGCCTACTTATAATAAGTCCCAGTCTGTTAAAAGGTATCAGTGGAAAATTCTTCTTCAAGGGAAGTTAAAGAGCCCTGCCTTGTGTTAATATTTTTGTATAACAACAATTGGAAATAATTCATAAAGTTTTACTATCTATAATTTACCCTTATATGAGTAATATCTTACTAGTTGATTTATACTCAGATACCTTAGAAAAAAATGTTTGAAGAGGTAAAGAAATTTTTGTCTTGTTGGGGATTATTAATTGCACCCAAAAAGTACAGAGAGGAAGGTCTATAGATTACCTAGGATGTAAAATAGGTTTACAAAAAAATTCAACCACAGAAAGTACAAATCAGGAAGTAACAATTACAAACTATTAATAATTTTTAAAAAATGTTTAGGAGATATTAACCGGTTATGTCCCACAACTGGATAGACAACTCAAAAACTAGGTAATTTATTTCAAACCTACAAGGTGATAAGGACTTAAATAGTCCAAGGAAATTATCAGTTAATGTTGAGAGAGAATTGGCTTTGGTAGAAAAGAAATTATAAGATGCACATGTGGGTCATTTGGATCCAGTGCTTAATTGTAGTCTGGTTATTTTATCTTCTATGCAGTCTCCCACAGGAATTCTTATGTGGAATGATTTTAGAATGGATATTTTTTTTTCATACAAAGTAAAAAAAAAAAGTTAAAATAAAACCAATGTAGAAAAGGTTTCTGAACTGATTCTGAAAGGAAAATTATGACTTTGTCAATTAACAGGAATAGACTCAGCAAAAATTGTAGTGCCTTTTACTAATGCTAAAATTGCCTCATTATGAATAGAAAATGAACTTTGAGAAAGAGCTTGCTGTAATTTTTTGGGAGATATTAGCAATAAATATCCCCAAGGCAAGAGACTTCAGTTTATAAAAGAGAAATAATTGGAATCTTCTTCACATTGTATGGGGTACACCAATTTCTGGAGCCCCTACATTCTATAGTGATTCAGATAAACAAGAAATGGCAGGTTATAAGTCAGGAAATGTAAATAAAGTAGGTCATAGCCCTTATGATTCTGTTCAGTCCGAATTATATGCTAATCTCATGATATTATTAGGTTTTCCCAAACCTCTTAATATAGTTATTGTAGGCACAAGTTTCTGTTCTGCCCGGTCCCAATGAAGCACACAGAGGTCTAAATTAATTATAAATTGTTTGCCCTATTAGCTCATTATTTTTAAGTAGCTCTTATAACTTAAATTAACCCATAATTCTTGTCTATGTGTAGCTACATGGCTTGGTACCTTTTCTCAGTGATACATTCTCATCTTGCTCCCTCTATATCTAGCTGGTGACTACCTTTCCTTTTCCCAGAATTCTCCTGGTCTGGTTGCCCCACCTATACTTCCTGCCTGGCTACTGGCCAATCAGTGTCTTATTAAACTAGTACGAGTGACAAATCTTTACAGTGCACAAAAGTATTATCCCACAACAAGTTACTGACACTCAATATGCAGAAAGCGTTGTTTTACATATTGAAACCTCTGAACTTATTTCAGATGATTCATAATTAACTTTGCTATTTATTCAATAACAGGAAATGATCAGAAATATAAATCATCTCTTATATATAACATATATTAGATCTCATACTGATCTATGAGGCCTTCATCACAAGATAATGATGAAATTGATCAACTACTGGTAGGAAATTTGCTAGAAGCCTCAGAATTTATAACAAACACCATGTTAACAGCAAAGGTTTGAAGAAAGATTTTTCTATCACTTGGTAACAAGTCATTCAATCTAAACTAACTGATAAGACTAATAAATAAATGCTTTTCATTTTATCAGCTATAACCTGCCAAAAAAGAAACTTTCCAAAGTTAGGGTTAGTGCTGGGTTTTGTTTTTGTCTTTCCAGAATGAAAGCATCCAACTAAGGAATCTGAAGACTTCTGGACAAATGAGACATCAGAAGCAAAAGGACAAATCATCCAGAGGAAATATCCCATGAAAAATAATAAACTCAAACATAGTAAAACTATATACAATACAAACAAATATCAGGTAAGAATTACATTCACAATGTCCAGTCTATTTTCATTTGGCAAATTCAGAGAAAATACTCCATTATCTATCCTATCTTTGTGAGTTTAAAGTTTTGTACCTAATTTGCTTTCTATCTTAACTTGTATTATCAACACAAAACTATCTTTTTAGACCTCAAAACATTTTCTTAGATAAACAATTTAAGCTTTTATTTCTCTCAACTTTATACACTTTATACATTTTTGTGAGTTTTTTCTGAATTTGATGACAAGGAAAACTGTCACTATAACTATCTCATTTCCACTCCATCAGAGACCTGAGAAGGATATAATATTACTTGAGTAAACAAGAAGTGCAGAATAAACAGCTTCCAAAACTAAAGAAATGGCCCAAACATCTGGATGCCTGGACAAATTAAAATATTATGGTACCGTCACTCAGACAGTTTTCACCTTGGAATATTTTCATAGTTCTTTCACTATACAAGGAATGTGTCACCCGGTCCCCAATTTTCTTAAAGAAAGAACTTTGGGGAGACATATGTAAAACACATGGCTGGTTACCCTGTCAAGACTTTGCCAATGTTCAAAACTGATTGAAGTAAAAAGCTAAAGAGCTAAGCTGAAAAACTTTTGAAAGTCAAAAGTTTCTTAACTTCCAGAGCTCATATATCCTCCAGGATCTAGGGATAATAACATGCCAGATGTTGACTGGGGATGACTAATGTTGCAATGTAGTCCAGATCACACAGTTGGAATCAGTTGATTAATCACTCATCCTTATTGCCTAATGAAATAAATGGGAAATTGACTCTGGTGAAAGATAAAATCATCTGCAATATCTGTATATCTATACACATCTCTTGGCACACAATTGTTTTTTTTTTCTGGCTACGCAATAAGGAATGCTGTGGGATAATGCTCTTGTACATTGTAAAGATTTGGCACTTGTATTGGTTTTATAAAACACTGATTGGCCAATAGCCAGGCAGGAAGTATAGGCAGGGTGACCAGACTAGGAGAATTCTGGGAAGAGGAAAGGCAGAGATGCAGTCACAAGCCAGTCACAGAGGAAGCAAGATGAGAATGCTGCACTGAGAAAAGATAGCAAGCCACATGGGTAAACATAGATAAAAATTGTGGTTTAATTTAAGCATAAAAGCCAGTTAGTAATATGTCTGAGCAGTAGGTCAAATACTTTATAGTTAATATATGCCTCTGTGTGTTTATTTGAGAATGAACAACTGTGGGACCAGGTGTGACAGAAGCTTCCATCTACAGAAAAACTAAAAAATGGGAGAAAAATAAATAGATGTAGATCCAGATATAGTTGATACTGAGATTAGCAGGTGACTTTATAATAATGTATTCAATAATATGTCCAAAGGAGAGGAAAAGGATAAGATATGAAAATATAAAACAATTAGAACACTTCATCATCAATATAACATTTAGAAATGAAAGTTACAGCCTCTGACATGAAAAGACACAATGCATGTATTTAGCAATAGACATGGCAGACAGAAGTCTGCAGCCAGTGAAATGGGGTGTGGTTCAATATAAAAGAAAGTGAAGCAGAGAAACAAAAGTGAAAGAAAAATTATCATGTAGTAGCTATGATACATACTTAATGCTTTAACATTTATGTATTTGAAATCTAAATGAAAGGGAAAGATTGAGCCAAAAGTAATATTTCAAGTGATAATGCCTGAGAATGTGTTCAAAATTCATGAAATACACTAGCTCAGATTTACATTTTAGAAATTCCAAATTGGAAATCACATTTATGCACATCAAGGATAAATAGGTGATTAAACAAAGTCATTGAAAATATTATAAAGGTGGCTAGAGAAAACACAGAACCTTCAGAGAGGAATAATATAGTTGACAACTGATGATTTTTCAAAGGCATTTGAAACTTATTTTAGAAAGTAATAGAAGTATACTTTTAAACTTATTTTTAAAACATTAGGATGTGGGAACTGGAGAGATGGCTCAGTGAGTCAAGGGTACTTGCAATCAAGCCTGAAATCCTGAATTTGATCCTTGGGACAAACGTGATAGAAGGAGAGAACCAACTCCTTCAAGTCGTTCTTTGACTTTGCAACACCTGCCATTGCACCTACACACATATACAAATACTTTAGTAAATGAAATAAAAAGCCCATGTCTATCAAAATATGCATCATAAATGAAGGTTTTCAGACAAAGATCAAGGGGGTTCTAGTTTTGCAGAGTGCTCTAAAAATATTAGAAGAATTGATTCAGGGAAGAATGGAATGACACTCAGTAGAACATGGAATTAAAATAGGATATGAACACATTAAAACTGTGTAAGTAAAAATGATGATTTCTTCTCAAAATAATTGTCATAACATTATTATCTGTGAAACAAAAATGTGTAACAACCCTAAAATGATTTCAGTATAATAGGTGAGGTCTAAAGCTTGTTAGGTTTTAGAAGTATCAGACAAAAAGTCATATATCGGTATATAATAAGGCCAAATGCATGTTTGACCTTTAAGTAAAAGTTAACAGAAACCCTCTATGGATTACTTACCATTGCTAGGTGCTTACAAATGTACATGAAAAAAATCATAGAAACACTTACAGATCAATGTTCATGATATAGTTATTTTTAATAACTACAGAATAAAATGTTCTTGAATAAGAAAATATATTAAAAAATTGTGTTATTCATCCATATATGAAATATTACTCAGAAATAAAAAGGAACAATTGTGTGTATTAGTCTCATAGACACAATGTATGAAAGAAAAAATAATGATCTATGCACATAAATTTTAAGTGAGCACAGGAATATATTATTTGATGTTTGAATATTTCTGATAGGGTATTTATTTTCAATATAACTTTTCATTTTTTGATCTTTAACTGAAATAAAATTACATCATTTTCTCATCTCCTTTTTGTTCCTCTAGTCGATCCCAGGAACTCTCCCTCTAATCTCTCTTATGCCCCACCCACTCTCAAGTTTAGTCTCTTTTTCTTTAATTATTACTATTACATGTATGTGTGTGCATAAATATATAAATACTATTTTCCAGTCCCTTTTTGTTATTTGTATGTATATGGTTTCAGGTGACCATTCTGAATTGGTCAGCCAATAAGTTTCATCCTTGGAAGGGGCTAATTTTCCTGTTCACAGAAGTCATTACTTGTCAGTAGCTCTTTGTCTAGGGGTAGGATCCACTGAAATTTTTCTTCATTCATCTTATGGTGTGTGACGTCCTTCTGTCTATGTGTTGCTTTTATTGGTTAATGAATAAAGAAACTGCTTTGGCCTGTTGATAGGGCAGAACTTAGGTAGGATGGGAAAACTGGACTGAGTGTTGGGAGAAAGAAGGCAGAGAGGGAGACACCATGGATCCATCGCCTGAGATAGACGTGCTGAAACTTTGCTGGTAGGCCACAACTTTGTAGTGATATACAGATTAATAGAAATGGATTAAATTAAGATGTACTAGTTAGCCAATAAGAAGCTAGAGCTAATGGGCCAAGCGTGATTTAATTAATATAGTTTCTGTGTGATTATTTCAGGGCTAAGCAGCCAAGGACAAACTAGCAGCCTTCCTCCAACAATCTTAGGATGGCTATTGATATTGTCCATGTTCAAGCCTTGTTTGTGCAGCCAATTCTAGGGCATCTCATTTCACCACAGACTTCCTGGTCCTCTGGATCTTATAGTCTGTCTACTCTCTCTTCCATGAGCCATAGATGCAGGAACTCTGATTTAGATATCTGTTGGGTTCTCCATGATCCTTTGATCTCTGTATTGTGTGCAGTTGTGGTTTTCTATGATTTGATATAAAGAGAGGATTCTTTGATGTGCAGTGATAGCTACACTTATCTGTAGATGTTATGATAAGATTTAGAAAGTAGTCAGGGATTATTCTTTTCTAGTGTAGTGATTGTAGTAGATTTTTTTCCTAAGGTCTATAGCCTCACTACTTCTGGGAAGCTGGGTAGGATTCCAGTACCAGGCATGATTTCCCTCCTGTTTAGTGGGCCTTAGATTCAATTAAATAGTTGTTGGTTACCATAAACATATTAGTATAAATTTATGGATATCTTTCTATGCTGATCGTTGTTGTAGTTCATAGGTGTCACAGCAGGATAGACCTGTTTAATTTCTTCCCTTCCTTGGCAACTTACATAGTATTTTCTGGAACCATGGAAACTAGACTACACTAAAAAATCTTTGGGTCCAATGCATTTATAATCATCCAAGTGTACAGTGTCTTCAGCAATATGGGTGCATCCTCAACTCCTGAGAAGAAACCAAGGACTACACTGATAGTTTATATGGTTTGAGAGTCACTTAGATTGCCCTTATGAACCACTGAAAATGTGGTTTTTCAGGCATGGTACTAGGGATTTTATTAGTCTATAGTTTTTGTGGGGGAGCATTGTCAGCCCTGATAGCATACATTCTTTTAAGACACATATCTATATCTGTAACTATATCATGCCTACATATATATATTTGTGTGTAGGTATTGTGAATAGTTTTAGGTAAATACAAAATAATAGGATTGCTTGAAATTTTATCAAACACCCTTAGTGCTATTTGTTCTTTTTCCCCTTCTCCTCCTGGATTGACCTCCTTCCCTCCTCTCCACTTGAAGCCCCCTCCCGTTATTCCAGTTTTCACTTACTATCACCTGTATCCTGTTATCCCTCTCTTAATCCCAGCCCCCCCCACCATGATCCCTTTATACATTCCTGGTTTACACTCATATCTGATGGTTTGAAGCTAGGAGCCTTCAACAAGAGAGGATATTCAATGTTTGTCTTTCTGAGTCTTGGCTACCTCACTCAATATGATCTTTTCTGGTTGCATCCATTTACCTGAAAAGTTTCATAATTTCTTTTTATTCTGAATAGAATTCCATAGTGTATGTACTGCATTTTCATTATCCATTATCTATTGAAGGACATTTAGGTTGTTTCCCTTCCCTAGCTATTGTAAATAGAACAGTTATGAGCATTGTTGAGCAAGTTATCTGTGGAGTAGGATGTTAAGTCCTTTGGTCATATACCAAGAAATTGTATAGCTGTGTCAAACAGTAGAATTATTTTTACTTATTTGATGACACTCCATACTGATATACAGAGTGGCTTTTGTGGACGTAATTTTATGTAACTGTAGCTAAATTGTTGTCCAAATACTAATGCCAGAAAAATATGTGAGACATGCACTTATGAGCAACACCAAATAGACTCAGTAAGGTGAGTGTATGTAAAACAATAATTGAAGAGGCCATGGATTTGAGACAGAGTATGGGACACAGCAGGAATTGGAAGGGAACACAAAGGTGTGGAAATGATATAAAAATAATATTCATGTATTAAAATCTAAAAAATAGCAAAATTTTATTAATCAAAAAGGCAAAGAATGAGTGGACATAGAATAGGTGAGTAAAATAAAAAACAAGCATCAAGATGATGGGTATAAATCCTACTATAACAGTACTTACATTAAATACAAAAGAAATAGATATTCTATGGAAAGAAAGGTTATCGATATTATTGGTATCATTTTTTGTTTAGTTTGTACTGTATATATGAGATATGCTTTAAATAATATGTAGAAAGATAGAAAGTAATAATGTAGACAAAATATATTATGCAAACTTTAAATCAAGGGTAACAGAGTGGAATACGTGTGTGTGTGTGTGTGTGTGTGTGTGTGTGTGTGTGTGTGTGTGTGTGTGTGTGTGTGTGTGTGTGTATGTGTGTGTCTGTGTATCAAACCCGGGGCCTTACACATGTTGCGTTAGCTGTCTAACAGGAATATGCACATACATACATCTCAGAGCCCTAGCATAGTGATAGTAATATGTAGGTAGTAGGAACTGAATCATTTCCACGTTATAACCTGTTTATAGGTATCTAAATATGCCTGGCTTTAAAATTAATGCCAAACAATGTGAACCCTATATTACAATCAAAATATACCATTGTTCAGATTAGGGAGAAAAGATATTTTTTGGCAAAAGGAGCAGGTAACAGTCTTTTTTAAGTCATTAGAGAGAAGAAAATTTACAAGTAGAATTAATGGGAATTAAGGAGAATTTTCTAGAGTTTATAGATACAAGAGAAACTTATTTCCCTCAACTGCATATCTCAATTCTAGAGGGTTCACATGGAAATCTGATACTGTATACCTATTTATTATTTGTAATGTGTAGCAAGTCTTACTTTAAAGTATACCATTTTATGAACTCTATATGCACTGGCTTATTTTATGGCTTTCAACTAATCATTTATATTATCAAGAATATTATTTTCTAAATTGGCAGCCACAGTTTTCAAATGCGGAACCCAGCACTGACTAGCTAGGAATATCTGGCTAGTTATTCCACTTCCATTAGGCTAAATGTCTTTCAGAAGTTCAGCTTGGAGGGAACCAAGCTGCCTAGTTTTACAGTAGCCACTTAGGACATATCAAAATGAAAGTAACATCTAAGTAAGCATTGGCTTGTCTGCTGCATAATGTAAGAGAAGACTAAATCAGGGAAAGAAACAGAGTCTTCTTGTTCCTGTTCCACCCCCACTCCCAACCCCCACCCCTCACCACAACCTCAGTGGAATTGTGATGCATGGATGGAAGATTAGCTACATCACCACAGAGGTGAGAGAATCATGTCATTGAGGGATTCCAAACAAGACATTCCCATCCCCGAGTACCAGGTGTGGCAGGAAATAAATCAGGAGTGAATTCAAGAACATAAAAGTAACTCCAGGGTCTTCTCCTTCTCTCCATGGCCTTGATAAAGTCATCTGGGTTTTGAGTGCATTTCCTGAAGGGTGTTGACTTTCAGCACGTGTGTGGGAAAGGAGGTTTCCTTTCTCCTGAGAAGCCTACCAAGTAAAGCCTTCATAATCCTGTGTAGTTGGCCCTGAAAACTCACACATAGATAGATTTATGGCTCAGAGCTGGATTCTTCTTGTTCCTCAACTATAAAATGGGGTTTCTATATAAAACAACATATATAAAGTGTTTATGAAAATGGCACATAATAAGCCCATAATAAATGTAATATTGTCATCATCCCAGGGCTAACAACCTTAGCTAATATAACCATCAAGTCTTGTAAATAATCAAAATCCAATTTTATATATCTGATTCATACTACTAGTGAAAATCAGGTAAAACTTTCGTAGAAGACTGTTTCACAGTATGTGTCCATGACCTTAGATTCTTAAGATCTTTGAGCAAATGCACTGCTAGGAATATATTCTAAGGAAGCAATAAATGATGTATTCTCAGATATTATCACTGTACTACTTCAAATGACAGAACATGATATGTCTGACTATAGGAAAAGATATTTAGAATTTGTTTCATTCATATGATAGACTATTCTACAAGTCTTAAAAATTCTGTTCACATATACAAAAACGATTCACCAAGATAATATATTTCAACTTTAAGATGGGCACAAATCCAAGTGCTGTTTGACAATATGTTCTGCTGTCAAGGACATGGGGAAACTTGTACTCTCATGCTGTGCAGGTGGGAGTTGAGATGGATAGATCCCTTAGGCAGGTAATTTGGCAATATCTATACAGAATTGCAAATTCATATACGCTTTCACAAAGAAATTCTTCTTTTGAAAAATTGTGGTTAAATTTACTTGTATGTATATTTGTGCATACATGCATACAACGTTATTTGCTTTGTCATTGTTTGTAATGGAAAAAATTGATAATAATGGAAGGAACTAATTCAGCAAATTGCAAATGCCCATTTAGTGATAAATATTCTAAGCATCTGTAACACACACACACACAGACACACACACACACACAGATCATGAGATTGTGAGGTTTGTGAGGTTGTGCTTTTGTTTTTTTTTTTTTTTTGAACATAAGGTCTCACTTTGTAGCCCAGGGTAGCCTGGAACTCTCTATATAATGCAGGCTGGTCTTATACCAGAATCTTTTGCATCAACATATATTGTTAGATTAGCAGTCTAAGGTACAGAACAGTATATTGTTATGACTTTTGCCAGAAAATGAAAAGTATGAATATGCTTTTTATCTGCTTCCATTTGCTTATATTTATAAATATGCATAAGAAATTACAATAGGCTAAGTAAAACCCTCCAAGGATGCATCTACTTCCTATTCTTGGGAACGTGTAAATATTAAATTATGTGCTAAAAGATGATTAAGTTGATCATACTATGCAGTATTGTGGGAGGAAGTCTCAGTGCCATCACAATTATCCTCAGAAAGGCAGAGAGATTATACACGAAGAGGGTTAACCTATTCATTGAGGTAGATAATGGAGTTATGTAGCTGTTTGTCAAGGAATGTCAGCAGCTTCTAACAGTCAAAAGAGACAAGCTTCTAGAGTGAGCATGTCCCTGCCAACCCCTTGATCTTCACTCAGTTGTACTGGAGGTCAGAAATTTGAGAGAATAAATTCCTTATTGTCTTAGACCACCAGCCTTTATCATTTGTTACAGTACCCATAGGAAACTAATACAAATAGTCACCACTTAGGGAGAAATATGGGGGACTGAAACAAAGAGGCAGGACCAGGAATTTTCATTGGTTATCTTTTTATGTTGTCTTATTTACCAAATAAGATAGATACACTTAAAATTTAAAATTCAAACTATTAAAGATGTCATCACAATCAATTGAAAACTATATGAGTGTAGGGGGTTTCACACATATGTTCACATGCATGTAGACAACACAGCTCAGTACTGCGTATCTTCCTCAGCCTATTTTATAAGGCAGGGTCTCTCACTGAACCTAGATTTCACTGGGTTGCCTAGAGTAATTTTGCCAGCAAGCCCCAGGGATCTTCCTACCTCCACCTTCCTAATGCTGGGATTGCAGGTCTGCACTGTCGTGGTGAATATTGTTTTAGAGGATAAATTTACTGTGCTTCACTTGTAAACACAAAACTTCTTTTTTAGCTTTTATAGCCAAGAGTAAGTTGCTTCTACTCTGAATGCAACCTGTCAGCTGGCCCAAGATGGACCACTTCGTTGTGCATTTGGACTGCTCTTTAAAAAATTTGCTGCTTGTTGCAAAATATTTCACTGCCTCAGCTATTCCTACAAGGTAATGGGTCACAGGATTAAAGATCTGCTTTTGTAGGAAAGGTTTGCTTGCTTGGATGGCTAAGGCACCTGCAGGATGTCTGTTACAAAATCAAACCTTGCCCATACCCAGTCAAGATATTAGCTAATTTGGCTCCCCAAAATTATAACTTTGTTGTTTTTTTCCTTTATAATCCTTGGGCTAACAATAACCAAAGCCTTACCTAGAGAACTCTCTCTGGTTTGGTCCTAGCCAGTCTCTTCTTAAGAAAAAGTCTCTAAATTTGAGGTTCAAGGGAGCAACCATCAAGGGAGCAGGCCCGAGTCAGAGACCTTTGTGGGACTGGGTGTGAGTCAGGGACCTCTGAGGGAGAAGGCCTGAGCCAGACACCTCTGTGGGACCAGGCCCAAGCCAGGGACCTCCGCAGGAGCAGGCCCAAGCCAGGGACATCTGTGGGAATAGGCCTGAGCCAGCAACCTCTGCTGGAACAGGCCTGAGCCAGTGACCTCAGCCAGAGAAGGCCCAAGGCAATGACCTCCACAGGAGCAGGTATAAGGGAGTGAGGGAGCAGGCCCCAGTCAGAGCCCTCTGCTGGACCGGGTGCAAGTCAGGGACCTCCGAGGGAGCAGGCCCCAGCTAGAGACCTCTTTGGTACAGGGCCCAAACCAGGGACCTCTGTGGGAGCAGCCCAAGCCAGAGACATCTGTGGGAACAGGCTTGAGCCAGTGACCTCAGCCAGAGCAGGCCCAAGGCAATGACCTCCACAGGAGCAGGTACAAGGGAGCCAGCTGCTGCTGAGGGAGCAGGCTCGAGCCAGAGACCTCTTCTGAAGTAGGCCTAAGGGAGCAACCTCAGTGGGAGCAGGGCCAAATGACCCCTGGGATTGCAGAGAGACCCCTGGGAGTGCTGAGCAACCTCCACGAACACCGAGTGACCTCTGGGGTGAATGGAACTGTGGCCCTGACTGCACCACGTAGAGTAACTATCTTAGCCTTGGATCTGCTGGCACCTGGAAGATTGATCACCAGAGATACATCCCCAACTACACCAATCAGAGGAAAAGATGGGTAGACAAAGTAAGAACACATTCAACACCACAAAGAGCAACACAACACCAACAAAAACTTGTGACCCTACAATAGCAAGACTTGAA
>PVIU01029667.1:0-17224 GCA_004026605.1 Ondatra zibethicus
TGCTGTCTGTGCTCAGCTGAAAATGAGTGTGAAGAGAGGCTCCAGTTTCCAACAGGCCACAAAGCTACAGGGTGAACGGATGGGAGCCCATGCCAGGAGTCACTCCTTCCGGCCCCAGTAGAAGCTTGAAAGGTAAAGCTGTGGAATTCACTTCGCAGCCTCCTATCTCAAACATCGCCAGAGGTTGGGGCCTTGCACAATAGCCTTTGATAGACTGTAAGAAGGTAGATAGGAAAAGGCATGCGGTCAGCAATTTCCTCCTTGGTTGACACAAGCAGGTGACATGCAATTCACACGACCCAGGCTGGAGTCTTCCTGCAGTTGACACACGCCTCTCAGTGGAAGCCTCAGAGGATTAAGGCTTGGGGCACCCAGTTCTTGGTTGTCTCTGGTGCTCACTCCAACCCTCCAAGCATTGCTTCCTGTCTCAGCTTTACTAAGAGCTTTCCTATCCTATCTCATTCTTTGGGAAGGCACTCTGGGGAAGACGTCCCTAACCTTGGGCTGCTTCAACCAAGAACCATGGTGACCCTCCAGTTCTCCAGTAACACTCTGACCCAGCAATGCCATTTTCTGCACATACTCTTGAGTGTTTAGACAAAGCAACCATGTGTGGATGTTTGGGAACAGACTGGACATCTATTAATGGGAAATTGATTGAGAAACATCATGGCACATCTTTCCAGTAAAATATTTTGAAAGTAGCCTAGGGGCTGGAGACATGATTCAGTGGTTAGGGGCATTTGTTGCTCTTACAGAGGGTTGATGTTTGGTTCTCCTCTTCCATTTCTTCTTCTCTCCTCTCACAAATAAAAGTTTAAAGATATCCTGCAATATACTGTGGCAGACTTTCTTAAGAAAAGAAAGACTAAAGTACAAAAGTAATGCGTGTCTCAAGTATCTTGCAAATTCATAAGTAGATTCTGTATGGAAGCAATGAGCAGCAATGGCTCCCTGGGAAGTACTGGGGGAGAGAGAGCCTTTCCCGCTACACAGCCTCTGGATATCTTGACATAATGAGAGAGAGAAAGAGAGAAAGAGAGAGAGAGAAAGAGAGAGAGAGAGAGATCTACTCAAGATAAATTTAAAGCAGCCCAGAGGAGAGAAACAGAACCATCTCTTAAGTGGCTTAACCATAAAGGAAGTGGCTGGTGAGTAGGCTTGTCCCAAAGAGGACCACAGCCCGGTTGGGCAATGACAGCCTAGTTAGGTGGGTGGTGGGGAGGGTGTGCTGGCTTGGAAGCTCCATTCCACAGTTTGGCACTCTGCACAAAATTGCAGTATTTCAGCCCCTCACTTCCCATCCAGAGAACACCTAGGACCATGCTCATGAGGTCACAGCTAGGACCATGCACATGAGGTCATCCCTAGACCATGCTCATGAAGTCACACCTAGGACCATGCACATGAGGTCACACCTAGGACCATGCACATGAGGTCGCATCTAGGACAGTGCTCATGAGGTCACACCTAGGACCATGCTCATGAGGTCATCCCTAGACCATGCTCATGAGGTCACACCTAGGACCATGCACATGAGGTCACACCTAGGACCATGCATATGAGGTCACACCTATGACCATGTCTATGAGGTCACACTTAGGACTATACATGTGAGGTCCCAGAGTGACAATGAGTGGTTCTGCCTCCCTAACACAGGGCACTCCTCCCACTTAACTTCAAAGGGTTCTAAATCTGCCCTGAGACTGAGGATGGGAGGATGGAGCTCACATCCCTAAGGCATTGTCTTCGTTCCTTCCTTCTATCCCCCACTCAACCTGTTTTCCTCTCAGGCTCTCTAAGCCGACTGGGAACCTCTTCTCTCACCCCACCATCCTGCTTACTGTCCAGCAGCAAGTCCCTGATGCTCACTCATCTGTAAAATGGGAAGGATGAGATCTGTTCCTCAGCATGGTCATGAGAGACGGATGATACCCTGCCGGGTGATGGGTGATGGGTGAGGCAGATCTCAATCTAGGGAGCTTTGCTGGTAAAGAAGAGGGAGGGGGAGTGGAGAGGGGGGGGAAGAACAACCCCCTCTCATCCCAGAGGCTTGCTTTCACTCAGGCAGACGCGCTCCAGCTTGCAATCAAGCCATCAGGACCTTGTGGTCCAGGGTTACCGGGGTCTGCTGGGAAAGAGGATGTGGAAGAGGCCTACTGACCTTAACAGTCTCAGGTCAGACACAAAGCAGCATTCTGTCCCTGGACAGTAAGAATCAACCCCCAGGGAGGGGGGCATAAACAATGTCCAGCCCTCTTCCTAAGGTTCCTGTGACAAATCAGAGTACGGCCCCCACAAACTTCCCCTTGAGAGGCCAATGGGTTTACTGGGCTTGTTTACAGAGCATGGGTAAAGTTGCTTCCTGGAGCAGGGGTGACCCAAAAGCAGCCACACTGGAAAGCTTCACCCAGCATGAATGATGGCTTCCCTGTGACCTCATAGACAGATGCTGCTTCCATTAACCTCCAGCCTATATATTCTAATACCTTGAGCAGAGCCTCAGACTGTACACACTTGGGGTAAATTTCATACACATGACTGAGGAGTGGCTGGAATCTCAGGCAAGGGTCCAATAGCGCTTCCTTCCCTGTCTTTCTAGGAGGGGACGTCAGTAGTCAACAAGTGTAGTGGTGTCTCATTTGTATTTTAATAAATAAAGCTTGTCGGGAGATTGGAAAGTAAAGCAGCCACACTAATCTGCCTTACAGACCAAGCAGTGGTGACACACACCTTTTATCCCAGTAGCCATACTAGTTTGCCAGAGAAACCAGGAGGTAGTGGTGCAGGCCTTTAATCCCAGAACTAGAGAGGAATATATGATGGGAGGAGACAGCTCTCAATCACATTCTGAGGTTTCCTGGAGGCAGGATCGCCATTTTTGGACTGAGGTAAGAGCCAGTGGTTGCTTTGCTTTTCTGGTCTTCAGGCTGAACCCCAATATCAGTCTTTGAGTTTTTATTAATCGTGCTTCACAAGTCCTGTGATGAGCCTTGGAAAACATGCAAGTCTGGCCCAAAGAAGACGGAGGCTGTTTTGTTCAGAGGGTGGAGTTCAGCATGGCCTGAAACAGCCGATGACCCCACCTTTACCGCATAAGATCCTGGGAAATGGGAAGCATTGCCCTGGCCTTCCACCTAACTCCCTGGGGGTTCATTAGCCCCTTAACTACCAGGCTGCATGCCTTGCTACCCAGAAAATTTCTGCTCATCTGGACTGTTCCAAGGCTGGATGGAGTCATGCATGGCACAATGAAAAGCAAACGATGGCAAAGTCCCCAGAAGTCCCACACTAGTCCCTGGGCTATGTATATTGCCCTGAACTCATGTCCTGCCATCTCCAGTTTGTCAAATTGTCCCACCCCTAGCGGTGCAGAAGGCCGCTATGCGATCTCAGAATCAGGTCAGTGGAAACAGCTGTGCTAGGAACAGAGTAGGAAGCAGCTGGGATTCTTGGACCTCTGACCTCTGACTTCCTTGCCCAGAGTGGCTGTGATCACCTGACATTTCTGCAGGACCATGTGATCCGTGCAGAACTGCCATATACCTAATTGCATTCTCTTTTCTCCCCAAAGTACCAAGAGACTTCCATTAAATGTGAACTTCCAGTCTTTTGTGAGAATCCAGTTGAAGGATACTATGAGGTTGAGGGAGGGAAGGCTTCTTGCTAGGAAGTCTCTATCTCTCTCTGTCAAGATCCGTGTTCCATTAGGAGACCAACATGGCAGTGAAGATGAAAATAAAAACCTCGCAGGACTGAGCCTACGGTCCGGTCTGTGAAGCGCTTGCAATACAAGTGTGAGGCCCTGAGCTGGGGATTCCCCAGCATCCGTGTAGAACGTTCCGCACCTGTAACCCCAGTGCTGTGGAAGCAGAGACAGTAGAATCCCGGGACCTGCGGGCCAGCTAGCCCTGCCGGATCCTGTGCTGTGGGGGTAAGATGGAGGCTGAAGTAAATTCTGTTTCCTACTCCACCCCATCCCAGCTCAGGCCTCACATCCTCTCCTGCCCAAAATAGCCCGGGTGAGGGGAAAGACGGGGTGGGGAAGACAGGCTCGCTCTCACTCACAGACCTGCAGCTGTTCACTGGCCCAGGGTGGCCAGCTGCTAGGGGCTGCTTCCTCCCTGCCCACCACTCTGGGCGGGCAATGGTTTCTGTCACCACAGGTGAAAGGGGTTCCCTCCCTCCACACCCCAGGTGATCCTCTCTGACCTCCTATAACCCAGACCACCCAGTCCCCGAAGGCCTCTAGGGAACCCCTTGCCCTTTCATTGCCGAGGGGAGCGGCTCCAGCCTCATCCCACAGGCATGTGGGAAATGCAGGCTCAGCCCTAAGATCCCAGGACTGGGGAGGTGGCCGATCTCCCCAAATGCATGCCCTGTGTGTCGTTCTCTCCTCAGCATGGCACATGAAGACAGCTTGGACTGAAACTGCCTCAAGGCAAAACACACCAGGCATAAAATGCAAGCCAAAGCCAGAGTCTCCACTAAAGCCTTGGGGGCGGGGGGCAGGGACTTCTGGCATTCTGATCAGTGAGAAACAAATGTCTGTCACCTCAAGCTACCCATTGTGTGGTCATTTACTGCACTCAGCAGTTCCTGGCACAGAAAAGACTCACTACCGGATCTGACTTTCATCTAACCCAAATTTCATTAAAAGTAATAATTACAGGAGGACTATCAACCTGTTTTGCTAAACTATAGGGACGTCTCCCAGGTCTCACCCTTAGCTGTGTGCATGTCTCCTGGAGCTTCTCGAAATAAAGTCAGAGACTCCTCTGCCATCCCACCCAGGCTGTGTGGATGGACTGTGATGTCTCCACTCCATCCCCTTAGCCGCTGGTCTCCTTATGTGAGCCCCACCCCTGTAAAGCTCACGTAACCGTAACCGGGAATTTAGGACATGGCACAGGCTGACCTTAAACTCGAGATCCTCCTGCCTCAGCCTCCCAGAAGTCTTGGCTTTACAGCTGCACTGGGCAATTTCTGGTGATTTCTCACTATGCACTCACATCCATGAAACTAGCTATCTTCCCTGTCTCCTCGGCCATGTTTTGGTATCACCCTACTAATTCAATATGCCCCACTTTCACCACCTTTTTAGAGCCAGGGTTGATTCCGTCCCTGCAGACTCCACACAGGGAGGTAAAAGGCTGTTCCCTCTGTAGCTCTACAGAGGGTGGGGCTGCAGTAACTACTCCATTTCTGCTCTCTGAGGTGAGGCTACTCAGTCCTGGGTGGCTTTGTTTGCAAATTAGGGTTGATGGTTCCTTCTGCCACAGAACCACCAGGAGCAAATGTGAGTACTTGTCCAGGATACTCTCTGCAATGGGTGTAAAGAGAACATCTTCCATGCAGTTTGAACTACTAAGTCCTTGTCATTACAAAGCATCGGAATCCTTTCTCAGAGTCACAGTTTCATCTGAGACACTCAACAGCCCCATTAAGAAAGCAAGCAGGGCATACCATCCCTATTGAAAGGAAATGAACACCAAATCCTAGAAAAATTCAAGTTTAACTGATAGTTTTAAGTCTGTTCTGCAGATCAACTGTCAGTCCAGCTCAATCACATTGTACTGTCTCATGACATCTCGGGGTGTCTGTACCCCAATTGTAGATGAGGGAAAGTGGCTCTGAGAAGGGCAGAATCTTATACTTATGCAAGGTTATTCAGCTGCTTGGCATCAACAATGGAATCTGAATCCAGCACCCTGACTCCCAAAGCAAGGTTCTTTTCATGATCCTCACATTCCAGAGCGTCAAGCCACATGTGAGAGAGTGGTTTAGATGAGAAGGGGGATAATTCTACTTCCAGTCAACTCTGTGAGGGCGCTGTTCCCCATGACTGAACTTCCCTCTCTACCAAATGAGCCTGCAAAACACTCATTCCCATGGAGATGGGCAACTGACACACTTGGCCCTTGGGGGTCTGGACCAAACTCCAACAAGGATGTAAAAGAGCTGTGTAAGCTGGAGAGAGCTTGGTGACTGAAAACTGTAGTTCTTATTACTCATTAATTCATCGGAAGATCAAGTATAGTTTCTGCTTCGTAAGACAATCGGGATCCACAACCTAAATCCATTTGATTGTCTTGTATTACTCACTCTGCCGCTGTAACAAAAGGCATGGCAGCAACAACTAAAGGAAGGGAGACTTTGTCATGTCTCACAGTCCGAGGGGCTACAGTCCATTGTGGCTGGGAAGCATGGTGGCATGTGAGGTGGACACATTGTATCCAAACTTGGGAAGCAGAGGGGTCTTAATGTAGTGGTTAGAAAACTCCATCCCTTGGAACAATGATGCCCAAGTTCAAGGTGGTCTTCCCTCCTCAGCTAATCCTTTCTGGAAACACCCTCACAGACAGGACTAGAGATGTGTTTCCCAGATAATTCTAAATCCAGCCAAGTTGGCAATGAAGGCTGAGCATCAAAAAACAAAGGTCACCTGACCCTGGGTTTGGAACCAGCCCCTATGCAGTTTCACCCACAGACACTTGCCTCCGTTCTCTTATTGAAGAAGCGCGACTTGTGGTCAGTTTTTCTGCTGTGTGCTGTAGCTGCAAGGAGGCCCTGTACGTTCGCAGGAGAACACAAAAGATGGAAGCTTGCACTCACTGGCATTCCATCTCACCACTTAGAACGAAGTGACTTTGAGCAAATTCTTTTTTCGTCTATAAAACAGAGGATTGGGCTCTCCTATTCATGTTGCAGGCAGTTGAAAAAAAAGGATATTCCTTTGTCTATAAAAAATAACTTCTTTACTTCTAATGAGGACACTTGATAACCATTTCTTGACGTACTCATTCTGTGGCCTTTAGCATTTCCAGTGATGAAAGTGTTTACAGAGACTCCAGAATCCCAAGGTCCATAGACCCTATAAGAGTGCATCTGGAGTCTAGTGCTAGACAAGATCATAGGAGGAGAGAGGTTAGCCTCACATGTGGCTTTGAATGCAAACCTCTTGCAACAGACAAGGTGATCCCCATGATTGCAGTAACCTCACCAGAACTTCAAGGGAGAACTTTCTGGGGAGAACCTTCGGGGGAATGTGAGACTGAGGAATGATGTGGAATCGAACATTCTCGAAGTTCTAAAGCCTGTCAGTTTTTATTCTAAACCCTCCTTAACCCCTGTTGGCTTGCTCGTCCTGGCTATGAGCTTGCCTATTGGGTAAAGAGCAATGTGGTTTAAAGGGGACGTGGAGCTTCAATCACTGCTAGGGGTTTAAATTAACCACCCAATTCTCTTACTTTTTACTTTGCAGCCTGAAAATAGAAAGTAAAGATAGTTTCTGTTTTGGCCATTGTTTAATTGGATTGACAGTTTTCTGAAATCAACCATGGTGTGTGTGTGTGTGTGTGTGTGTGTGTGTGTGTGTGTGTGTGTGTATTCATATGTGATGTACCTTCTTGCATGCATGTGTGTTTGCATGTGTGTGGAGGCCCAGAGTGGATGTCAGATGCCTTCCTTCCTCACACTCCACCTTCTATACTGAGACAGGCTCCTCACTGAATCAGGAGCTCCCCAGTTTTCTAGTATAGCAAACCTGCTTGCTTTGGGGATCCTGTCTCTACCACCTATGCACTGGGATTAGAGGAGGGCCGCCATACCCTCTTTCAGCTTTTACATGGGCTCTGCAACTTCAAACTCCCATCCTCATGCCTAAGCCACAAGCGCTTTTTCCCCTGAGTCATTTCCAAAGCTATTGTCTCCTTCCCGTGTGTAATAATCACCCAGTGCTGAGCTATAGCAAAACTGCCAATGCCCCTGATGGAGACCTTTTACAATGTTGATTTCAACTTCTTCTATGCCCTAGCACTCCCGCCTCACAGATAGGGACACTAAAGGTCCACAGAGTCAGAAGAGACAGATCTCAAACTCTAAAACCCTGTCATTGTAAAGGTCTCGCAAAAACTAAAAACAAAACAAACAAAAAGACTGGGCCTGGGGAGGAGGCTCCGTGGTTAAAGCATTTACTGCCCAAGCATGAGGACTGGATTGTGGATCCCCAGAACTCACATAGACATCAGTGGGTGTGGTGGCCTACCTGTGATTCAGCCTCAGCCAGTGGAGACAGGATCTCTGGAGTGAGGCTTAGCCATATCAGCTTTGACGAATAAGGCAGAAGAGCTCAAGAGGATAATTCCTGGCATCAACCTCGGAATTCCACATGCATGCACATCCACAGGCACTTACACCAAACGCACACGCAAACATGCATGCACACACACACAAATAGAAGGGGGAAAATGAAATAAAAGTGTGTCACTTCATTTGTCTTTAAAACAATAGCAGAGGAAAAGAAATTAGAAGTGAGAACCAAAGACGGAGTGCATTGAGAAGAGCAGGTGTTTAAATGGCGTGATTACCTTGTCCCCTGTGGGAAACTGGAAAGGTGGTCAAAGATTGATATCACTTGGTTGTATATAAACCTTTAGAGAACGAGCAAGCCCAGAGCTTGTGGAGAATCAGATGACCCTGCTTGAGAAGAACCATCGGGACTGGCTCAAGCTAGTGTGGCTAGAAAATTCGGGGATCTTCCAGTCCCGTATCACTGGAATAAATGGACTGCTAACAGAGAGCAGGAAATCTCTGCGGTTTGGGGATTTCTGAACTTACTGATGTGGGTGGTGACAGAGGCCATGTTCTGGGTCATCCCTTGGGAAAACAGCTCCCAGATCAGGTCAGTGATGCAGTGTTGTTCCAAGGGAGTTCCTGGGAGCTTCGCCCTGAGTGTCTTCTGCAGCTCTTCTGAGAAGTCTAGACAACATCCCTCTTCTGAAGAGAGTATCCAGAATAATATGGTTCAGTTTCTCCCAGCTGAGAACCATACATCATATACATTTGATCTTCATGGGGTGGATTGGAGTGAGTGGGGAAGAACACACCATTCAAAGGGACTGCAGTTACTTCACACATGATCTTGTTAGATCACTTAAAAGGCTTCCACTTAAAAGGGAACAATTCATATCAAAGGTGTGGGGCAGCTTGCCACAAGTCACTCAGTCTCCTACTTAGGGTTACTATTGTGAGGAAACACAATGACCAAAAGCAAGTTGAGGAGGAAAGCATCCATTATTGAAGAAGAGGACAGGAACTCAAACAGGGCAAAAACCAGGAGGCAGGAGCTGATGCAGAGTCCATGGAGGGGTGCCGATTACTGGCTTGTTTAATCAGAGCTTCCTTGGTCTGCTTTCTTATAGAACCCAGAACCACCAGCCCTGGGATGGTATCACCCACAATGGGCTGGGCCCTGCCCCACCAATCACTAATTAAGAATGTTCCACAGGCTTTACTACAGCCTGATCTTATGGAGGCATTTTCTCAATTGATGCTCCCTCCTTTCTGATGTCGCCAACTTGTGTTAAGTTGACATAAAACTAGCTAGCACACGCAGCAACTGGGAAAGGCTCCAGACTGAAGCCTGAATCCAAGGCCTGTCTCATGTGCACTGTTCCAAAGATTCTCATATACAGCGAGTGACTAACTTCATTGAAATCTCATTTCATCGTGTTTTAATCTAACTTGAACTTTAGTCTGGAAGACCTGAGAAATGTCTGTATGATGCTCTGACTCCACATGGCCTTCCCTCAGCCGTGTGTCTGTGTATACCAGGTCTCTTGGAACAGTGGTTGGGCAAACGGGCCCCCTCAGAGTACCCTGCCAATCTGTCCTATGTCACCATTCCCCTAGCTCGCACTTCTTTCTCCCCAGACGCATCCTAAGTGGTTTCCCATATATTTTCAGGACTGGGTCCCCAAGGCTGGCACTAAACCTGACCTTTACCAAGTGTGGCAGTTAGGATGTAATTGGCCCCACAAGCTCACAGGGAGTGGCGCTGTTAGGAGGTATGGCCTTGTGGGAGGAAGTGTGGCCTTGTGGGAGGAAGTGTGCCATTGTAGAGGTGAACTCTGAAGTCTCCTATGCTCAAGCTACACCCTGTAGATCAAGATGTAGAACTCTCAGCTCCTTCTCCAGCACCATGTCTGCCTGCATGCCGCCATGTCCCCAAGATGATATAGTAAACTAAACCTCTGAAGCTGTAAGCCACCCCAATCAAATCTTTTCCTTTGTAAGAGTTGCCGTGGTGATGGTGTCTCTTCACAGCAATAGAAACCCTGGCTAAGACACCAAGTTCTCAATTAATGTGAGTGAATGAATGAATGAATGAATGAATGAATGAGCAAGCAATTCCTCTGAGAGGTTTTCTGTATTGAATATCACAATGAGAAAGAATTTGGGAGACCTTAAGCTCTTCTCCTAAGAGCCCCAGAACAGCTCTGAGATGCAGGATCCTGGCCAGTCTCTCCTGAGTGTAGGGAAAGAGATGTCAGTATGCAAACCAAGGAATGGCAGCAGCTTTTGGGAAGAACCTCTTCGGTGTCAATTTCCATCAGCGACCTCAAGCTGGGAGAAGAAATAGGAGCTGGTAGAGAAGTACCAACACACCCTCCCTGGGGAAGCCCTCAAGGTCATCATTCACCTGTACCCCATACTTATGTGCACATACGCATGTGACTGAGCGGAGGTACATGCTTTGGGTAGTTGATGGCTAATAAAGCGGGTGGTTGACAACCCTTCAGACGAGAAGAGAGGTGAGGAATGGCAGAGCCCTTACTGCTGTAGAGACGAACAGAACTGTAGTCTTCCTAGTCTACCCATTCTGAATCCACCCGGGTGGGTACAGCAGGGCTGGCGTTCTGGATCCACCCAGGTGGGCATGGCGGGGCTGGTGTTCTAGATCCACCCAGGTGAGTATGGCAGGCCTGGCATTCTGGATCCACCTGGGTAGGTCTGCCTGGCATTCTGGATCCACCCGGGTGAGTATGGCAGGCCTGGCATTCTGGATCCACCTGGGTGGGTCTGCCTGGCATTCTGGATCCACCAGGGTGGATATGGCAGGGCTGGCATTCTGGATCCACCCGGGTGAGTATGGTAGGCCTGGCATTCTGGATCCACCCGGGTGGGCATGGCAGACCTGGTGTTCTGGATCTACCCGGGTGGGCATAGGAGGCCTGGTGTTCTAGATCCACCCAGGTGGGTACGGCAGGCCTGGCGTTCTGGGTCCACCCTCATGCTTTTTCATTCCCACAATTTCTGATGGTGGTGCTGTTAAGTGAGTACTGTTATAGTTGTATACCCTCTCTCATCTTTTGTGGTTGCTTCATCTAATGTCCAGAGATTCTTTGGAGATGAATAGATGACTTGTTTTCATTCTTTGTCTTTTGTTCTTTGACACAGGGTCTCATATAGCTCCAACTGCCTCAAACTCATTATGTATTAGACAATGGTACTGAACTTCTGACCCTCCTGTCTCTACCTCCCAGTACTACCATTATAAGCATGTGTCACCATGCCTGGCTTATGCAGTGCCAGAGATTAAACTTGGTACTTTATACACACTAGGCAAGCACTCCACCAACCAATCTATAACCCCGACTCTGCATTTTTCTTGAGTAATAAAATAAATCAGTCTAAATCTTGTAGAATACCTCAGAGGCCACCTAATGTGCCTGCTTCTTCTTTTAAAGGAGGAAGAGATTGTGTCCCAGAAAAGAGAAGTTATTCTCCCTGAGTCACATTGCTGGCAGAAGCAGGCATTGAACCCAGGTGTCTTGACACCAGGTCTAGGGCTCCTGTTACAACAGCACAGTGCAGCCCCCCAGGATTGCAAACTTGATTTACATCATCACTTGTAGGTTTTTACAGTCTCCAGCCTGGGCTTCCCAGCACCCCTCACCTCACACACGTTGTCTTCAGCAACACCCGCCCTTGGGCCGCTCTCCCATCAAGCCGAGTCTCCCATTGTGAATCATCTTTTAAAAGAGTTTTACATCTGCTGCAGGGAAATTTACAGGCCCCAGGTTACCAGCCATAATTTCGGTCATTTGGGGGAAATAATGATGCTATAGTCGTCACTTTCCAAATGTTGCAGGAACCTGACCCCAATCAAGAAGCCTTTCAATAAATCAGCGCAGAAACAGCATCCATTTCTTGCCTTGCTGTTCAGAAGGTCGAAGTTCTGAATCAGTGTCTGGGCTGGAGAAAGTGTCCAACTCACAGTCTAGTCTAGATTTTCATAACAGCTGCCATTGTTCAAAGAGGGATTCATAACTCTCCATGGACTCCAGCCAACAGGCCCGAGCCAGACCCACTATTTATGTATGTTTGCTTGTACGAAGTGCTCTACAGTGTTCAGGAGTTGTTCTTTCAATGTGGGAGCTGTTCAGGTCTCCTCTCCTGGCCCTGCCTGTGGACATCACTTCACACCAAATGCTCCTGGCTGACAAGCTGTTATACATCTGCTTTGGCCCCTAATTTATGTTCAGATGGCCAGGATCATTGTACAACAAGACAGAGGTTATTAAGAGCAAAAGCAATGGCCAACATTTTGGAAGCGATGTGCTGAGCCAAGAGCCACTCATTAATTCATGCACTGCTAAAAACAACCCCGCGAGAAAGGTGTTCCTGCTATCCTCAACCTAAGGAAACTGAGGCACAACATGGATAGGTCATACACTAATACTCAGAAGAGCTGGGGTAAGAGGCCAAGAAGTCTGGCTCCTGTGACCCCTCCTTTAAGGAAAGTGATTTACTGTCTATAATTTACATACCATATAACTCACCCTCTTGAAGTATAAAGTTCAGTGTGTGTTAGTACATTCCAAGCGGGCAACTGTCATCACTATTTAATTCCGGAATATTTTCATCACCCTCAGGGAGACCCTGTACACATTTGTAAGCATCCCTAACCTTGCTTCTGTGGACCCTGGCTGTCACAAATCTGTTGTCTGTCTTTGTGGATTTTTATTTTCTGGACATTTTATACAAATGAAAACATGCAGTATGTAACCGTTTGCATCTGGAAAGTTTTTAAGTTTTCATCTACGTGGTAGTATGTACCAATACTTGCTTCTTTTTACAGCCAAATAACACCTGTTGTATGGAGACCCCATGCTTTGTTTATCCACTGAGCAGCTGAGGGACAGCTGGGTGTTTCCACTCTTTTGCTCTGTATAAATAATGCTGCTGTATTGCTTACTTTTCTCTTTTTTAAAGGTTTGTGCATGTGTGTGTGAGAGAGAGAGGGGGGAGGGAGGGAGGGAGGGAGGGAAGGAAGGAGGGAGAGAGAGAGAGAACAAGCAAGAGAGAGAGAATGTCACATTTGTGCATATGGTCACAGAGGCCAGAAGAGGATGTCAGATCCCCTGGTGCTGGAGATATAGGCAGTTTGAGCCACCCTATGGAGCTGCTGGGAATTGAACTCAGCTCCTTTTAAAGTGCAGGAAGTACTGTTAACCACCGAGACATGGTCTCCAATCCTTGGTTATTTTTCTCATTGCTATGACAAAAACTACTTGGAAAAAGGTGACTTCAAAGGGAGGCAAGGCTTATTTAGGCTTCCAGTTTGAAGAGAGAGCTTCCTTCACAGTGAGGAACTCATGGCCACAGAAGCATGTGGCAGTCGCTCACATCCATAGGAGTGGGCAAGTGGGGCTGGATTACAAACCTTCCAGGCCTCCTCCCAGTGGCTGCCTTCCTTCAGCAATGCTTGACCTCAAGATTCCATAACCTTGTGAAACACAGTCACCAGCTGGTATTTGAGTGTTCAAAGACATGAGTCTGTGGGGGTCATTTCACCTTCAAAAACAGCTGGTAGATCACAATATACCAAATTATTCCAACCATGAAGTGATTTGCATCTCCATAATGACCAGTGATGTTGTTGACTACGTATATACATCTCTCACCCTTGGAGAAACATCTATTCAAATTATTTTCCTACTGACATGCATATTTGTCTGGTTAATTCTGAGTTGTAAAGTTGTTTTAAATATATATTCTGAACATAAGACTACGTTAGTAGTTTCCTCATTTCTCTGACTGAAAACCTGAGAGAACAATCTAAAGGGTTTATTCTGGCTCAAGTGTCAGAGGGTTTGTTCCCAGTTGCTTAGTTCCACATGCTGGAGCATCATGGTAGCAGCAGCTTGGAACAGAGTAGGCTCTTCACTTGTGGAGACCAGGATGAAGAGGAAGGGGACCAGGGCCAGACATAGCCTTCACAGCAGCTATGTCTAACCTGCTAACTAACTAACCTACCCTGCAGTGAGGCCCCACCTCCCAATATCTCTCCTACCCATAACAAAGCACCACTGATTTGGGACAAAGCATTCAGCACATGACATGACTTTTCACATTCAAGCCATAACAAAGTCCCCCATAGGACCCTTTCTTGATTGATGTGGGATGTCCTTCTGTATGTGTGTTGCTTTGATTGGTTGACAAATAAAGCTCTTTCAGCCAATGACCGAGTAAAGCCAGGTAGGAAATATGAATAGAGATACAGAGAGAGTAGGTGAAATCAAGTGGATACCAGCCAGCCGCCGAGGAAACAAGACATGTAGAAAATGAAGTAAGCCATGGCCATGTGGCAATAAATAGACTAATAGAAATGGGTTGATTTAAGATGTTAGAGCTAGCTAGGAACATGCTTGAGCCATTGGCCAAACAGTGTTGTAACTAATATAGTTACTGTGTGATTATTAGGGTCTGGGTGTCTGGGAAACAATAGTTCAGTCTCTGTTTACACTTGATTGTATCTCTTAAAGCACAAAAGTATCCATCTCCCAAAGTCTAGTTTCTCTCCTTTGCATGTGTACTTGGTGTCACACCTGAGGAGGCTTTACCTATCCCAAGGTCATGAAGAAATACCTTGGTTTTTCTCTAAGACCTAAAGATTTTAGATTTCATGTTTGGGTCTACATTCCATTTTGAGTGAGACTTTCATTCAATTTGAGTTAAAAGTCCAACTTTATTCTGTGCGTGTAGGCATCCAGATGACACAGCACTGTTTACTGAGAGGCCTCCATACTGATGGTGTGTGTGTGTGTGTGTGTGTGTGTGTGTGTGTGTGTGTGTGTGTGTGTGTGATTTCTGGTCTCTCCTTAAACCCCTCCAGTGTCTAAAAGCCCAGCCAATAGTAAAACAAAGGGAAGATTTTCCATCTGCCCCCGAAAGCCAAAACCCATCCCTGCGGAGATTAGGAGTCTGATTCATGTTTCAAAAACAGGACTGTCACAGGAAGACATTAACACGGAGAAAATGCTGCTGGCTTCAGAGATGGGATCTAGTGCTCTCCCCGAGACACATTTGGGAATGTATAGTGTGAGATGCTAAGTCGGTGATGAGACTGAAGTTTCGGAGCTGTGCTCATTTCTTGGCCCTCCCTCTGAGATCTTAGGGCTGTTCTTTTCTTTGTCATGATTGTTAGCACAAGAAATCCCTACCCATCAGGCCAGACTTTGCCCATTAGTGATTCACAGTCTCTAACTCCTAGACACTCCTCCAGGGCACAGACTGGGAGAGGGAAGGGTATGACCCTGTCCCTTCAGGGAGCATGTCTTCAGCCTCAGAGGGTCTGGGATTGGATCCAGTTAGTGACTTAGCTTTGCTTCCCCAAGGCAGCGACTCACACAGAGAACTTACACAGCCATGGTTTTCAGAAATGACTCTTTTGGAGTAGGAACAAGACAGCGTGAGGAAAACAGAACACTGGAAGGAAATTGCTTACAACGGTCAGGCCCCCGATTATTCTTCCTTTCTTTTGTTTTCATCAAGAGTCACTTCCTCATTATCACCCCTAGGAAAAACAGGGCAAATAGCACTCACTGTTACAACAAGCTATCCCCAAAATGTTGCAAGGCAATGAGCAGCCTTCCACGTGGACATCCTACGTCCCAGGTCCTATCGCCTCATGTCTCTGCAATATTTCTAGACACAGATTCTCTGCTTGATCCTTTCCACACATCCAGGGTGAAAGTAGGGGAGCCAGAGCTGAGTGACATCACATTCCAATAGGTGAAACTGAGTCAGATGGACACAATTGGCTTGAAAGACGCTAACTAGGTGACAAGGTCTCCTGTGCCCAGAAGGCAATAAAACTATGAACTCACAGCAGTTTCTATGACAACTGTGAAGATACAGATTACATCACCATGATGACACAATCTTTATGATCCTTCCAAGCTACCCTAGTGACTTCGCTAGCACTCAGTCTCCCTAGTCACCTGCCCTCATGAAGTGTGACCAGAGTTTTTCATATATTTTTCATTTATATATGTGCATGCAGGTGTATGGAAAGAAGAATACCATGGGGGTAGGTAACCATGGAGGCCAATAGAGGGTGTCATCTCTTGGAGTTACAGGCAATGAGCGCTGAACCCCAGTCCTCAGCAGTATCAGCAAAAGCTCTTAATTGTTGAGCCATCTCTCCAGGCCCGACTGTGACCAGACCTTCAGTGAAGAGCCCGGAGGTGGGTTTGTGAGCTAGACAGAAAGTGAAGCTGTCAAACAAGATCTCTAAACTTGGTTAAAAGTCAAGAAAAGCTTCCAAGGGGCTGAGGGAATGGAGTCTGGCGATGGAAGAATAAAACAGCCAGCTCACACCCGAGGTTGAGTATAAAGGTAACACAAGGTGCAAGCCCTGGAGCAAGGTCTGGAGATGTCATCACAAGCCTGAGTGAACTGACCACACTAGGAACCAAAGAGCAGTGGCCACGGGTCACAAAGAGAGACACCCCGACATCACGGGGCTCCTGAGGTAAAAGCACACTGCTACCTCCCCTCAAGCCTTAGCCCCAACTAATGACACCCCGGAAATACACAAGCTGGAAAACCATGCTCAAAGGTACCATGAGAATGTTCACAAAATCTAGGCCATGGGACTGATGCTACAACAAATTCAAGGCAAGGAATAAAACAGAGGAACGCTAACAAATTGGCAGTACTTGGGGATGTGTGCTTGTATGCTTTTTAAAAAGCCAGATGTCTGGAACCGAATAGAAGACCCAGATATGAATCCACACATCTTCGAACACCTGATATTTGATAAAGAAGCAAAAAATATCAAATGGAAAAAAGAAAGCATATTCAACAAGTGGTGCTAGCAACTGGATATCAACATGTAGAAAAATGAAAATAGATCCATATCTATCACCATGTACAAAACTCAAGTCCAAATGAATCAAAGACCTCAATATAAAGCCAGCCACACTGAACCTTATAGAAGAGAAAGTGGGAAGTACACTTGAACGCATTGGCACAGGGAACCACTTCCTAAATAGAACCCCAGCAGCACAGACACTGAGAGAAACAATTAATAAATGGGACCTCCTGAAACTGAAAAGCTTCTGTAAAGCAAAGGACACGGTCAACAAGACAA
>PVIU01029668.1:0-17243 GCA_004026605.1 Ondatra zibethicus
CTTATAACGGCAAACTGAAAAGGCTTCGTACTCCCTGTCTTTGTCCAGTGGAGGCAAGCATGCATCCTGGCATACTCCCTCCCTATGTACTTCCTGCCTACATGTGATTGAGCATATTCTGTGCAGTTGGGGCAACCAACCTTTGTTTACAGACGTGAAAACAATGTGGCTTGTTACCTCACATGAGCAACACCCCCAGCATTCCAGGAAATTATTTGTCTTTGGGCAAATAGGGCTCACAGCTTAGAGGTATTATGTTTTCTACATTTATACATCTCCTTAACACAGTAATTTAAACTTAAAACATAGCTTTAGTCCTTACAATACACACACATACACACACACATGAAAACACACAAACACACACACACACGGAGAGAGAAATACCACACATATACATGAGTACCACATGGTACATGGAATTGAACCAAGGAGCTCACCTTTATAAAACCACTGATTTGCCACTGAGTTTTATACCCAAGCCTATTCTACATTTTTAAACTATAAATCCTTATATTAAGTTACATTAATTAATAAAACAAGCAATAACACACAATTTACATTAATTAATAAAACAAGCAATAGCACAAAATTTGGCTCAGTTCTTTTTCATGGATCATGAGCTAATAATGCTTTGCCTGGAAGTATCTTGGGGTTATGCCAGTGCTTAGGATGACCTGTGTGGAGCACATGGGATGACATGCAGATTTCAGTGTTGATGAGATGACCTGTGTGGAGCACATGGGATGAGATGTTATGTATGGAACACACAGGATGACATGCAAATTTTAGTGTTAAATGACCTGTGTGGGATGAGATGACCGGTGTGCAGCACACGGGATAACATGACCTGTGTGGAGCACATGGGATAACATGCAGATTTTAGTGTTAAGATGACCTGTGTGCAGCACACGGGATGGCGTACAGATTTTAGTGTTAAGAGACCTGTGTGCAGCACACAGGATGAGATACAGATTTTAGTGTTAAGATGACCTGTGTGTAGCACATGGGATGACGTGCTGCTTACCTTGGTCTTCATCCTTCTGCAGTGCTGGCTCAGCCCACTCCTCTCTCCAGACTGAACCTCTAGATGAAGTGCAATGGACAAGGGGAGACTGGAACCGGAGTGTGCGCTGGGCACAGTCACACCAGCAACGAACCCTAGATTAACCTCAGATGTTGAGTGTGAAGTCTAGGATGTAAGAGGGTATGTTTGTGTTATTCCTTTCTCTTGTACAGACCGCATGGATCTCCTCCTATTGAATAAGGAGAGTATTCCCATAAGAAGGAAGCATCAATTCGCTTGTCTACTTGAAAGGATAATTTAAAGTGATGCTTGCTGGTCCATGGGCATCCTCTGGGGAAGACTGGTCCTAGTCAGCTGCTGAGGGTTGGCATCCCCAAAGCCTGTAGTGAGAATTCCAGTGTCCCCGTCTTTGGGTTCAACTCTTGAGCTGCTTTATAGCAGGTTGTGTTAATGAAGGTTCCCCTTCCCTGTAGCTGTACCTTAGACCTCCTGCTTTATGTGACCATAAAAATCAACAGACGGTAAAACAGCAGGACAGCTGAAGTTCAGAGGCTTGCAGACCTTGATCTTCACTTCTAACCTCGACTTGATGACAAAGTTTATGAATCAAATCTTGTTACCCACTTTATGTCCATTTATTATTGTTATGTCTGAGAAGGCTTACCTTTCCCTAGAGAGCCTACCATGAGGCCCCAGGTCTGTCTCTAACACTGTTTCATTGGGAGAAACTATTGAGAAGAACTGAAGGACCCGTTTCAGTGCCGCCTCCACTTCCCTGTTCACAGTGCGTGACTTGGGCTCAGTGTTTCTATGCATAGGTCCCCACACCATGCCTGGTCTGCCCACGGTTGACTGACCCAGGTGGGAGGTTCTGTGAAAAACAATTTTGCACCCTCAGCCACAAAGGGACCTGAGGAATCTTAGTGAGGTGTGCATGATGGCCAGTGTGGCTGTTGATAAGCCTCTGGAATGTTCTGACAGACAGAGCGCTGATAGTTTTAGTGATAAGTTAAAAGTATAGTTATAGATGTCTGAATTCTGTTCTTTCAATGCTAAAACTGAAGCCAGGCCTCTATGCTTCCTCTTTGCTGATGGCTGTCCCTCGGGGAGGATGTAGGATGGATACTGCCCGCGGTGTCTTAGATTTCAGGTGAACAGGCAAACAACATGCAGATCCATGTGACTGCACACATGTAGGCATGTCCATTCTTCGGCGACTCTGGTGCTCTGACCAGGCCTCAGGGAGTCTGAGATCTGTCACCTTAAAAAGGGCTGGAGCCCAGGCTCAGAGGTACTTCTGAACCTGTTAGAGGTACATCTGAAGCTGGAAAGGGAATGCTGAAGACTTCAAAGCTTGCCTCCTGTGCGGAGCTGTGTTCTCCCGTCCCTTTGTGTGCTGTCTTCATGGCATTCATGAACTGACCCCACCTATGGAAAATCCTGGTTTAATCCCTAGAATCGTTTATGTAGTTGTTACTCAGGGCAGTGAGTTTATCTGTGGCATGAAGGTAGATAGAGTTCCCTTCTCATTTTTTGGTATCTTCTGCATAGTGGTAGAAAACACGGGTAACTCTGGTTCCTTTGACCTTCCATTTAAGTTCCTGTTCTAGCTCTCCCCAGTTTGTTTCTTTGAGCTATTAATTCTCTTGAGAGGCATGCGTTCTTTAGTAAAATTTAGCAACAATACCAAGCTTATAAAGTGCTTTTGTATATTTGTATAGTGTCTAGAGCATTACAAAGTACATTTCATAAGAGAAATGGTAGAAAAATTGATGGTAATCTTTATTCAGTCATCATGTGTGATTGACAGCTACCAGACTGAAGCATTTTAAACATCTGGATTACTCTACTCACCTGGCTGTGGGTACCTGCAATCCTGGTATTGCATGCAGAGTGGAAACAGGCAGACTTGAAGAACCGGCTTGAAAAGTAGAACAGCCAGAATGCAGAACTTCTTCAGCGAGATCCCGTGGAATCAGGTGGCTTCATGCCTCCTTACACCTAAGCTAAGAGACAGGGAAGGAAAACATTTCTTAACTGTGTTTTGATAACAAAACATCAATTAGTGCAAATAATATCAGGTGTGGAAGATACACCATAACCAAAATTTTTAGCATGAAATTCTCAAGAATCAAATGATATTTGCCAACTCAACAATAGGCAAACAGGACATTTGAAATGTGTGGTTTCAAATACTACAAACCATACAGGTAATCTCAACAGCTGGTTTTATCTGTAAATAATACCTGTTGTATGCAACTAACACAGCAGAGGAAGCAAACTTAGACTCATTAGAATGCAATGAGACCACCTGAGGTTGGAAAACTATTAAAACCTTCTACTGTACACAACTCTACTCCTTCCTAAGAAGACCAAGCTTGATGAGTCATGAGAACAGGTATTCCTGCCGCTGCCCCTGCCTTCCACACTCTCTCTAGAAGTCTTCCTTCTAACTCTGTCACCCATGCACTGGAAGTGCTCTGAGAAGCTGCACAAGATGGATCCTTCTGACTGATGCCATCAATCTCCTGGCTCCTCTGCCTGAGGAGCAGTGTGTCTGCTTAAAACTTGGATTTTGTGTAGAAAGATATTTCCTGTTCTCAACATAAAGCATGCTGGATCTTTACATTTCTGTTTGTAAGGCTTCTAGTGTGAGATATCACTGTACTAACGCTACCCTAGGCAAACCCACAGATTCCTCTTTACTGAACACTGGATTCATAATTACTAGATAATTATTTCCTTTGGTGATGCTGCCCATAACGCACAGGCAATGCTTTAGAAGAAAGCCATTGTCTGTGCCTGGCACCCACCCCACTGGCCTATTCTGACTTAAAGAGCACTGGTGTCGTCTGCATATTTACACTTTGCTGATTGGAAAGACCACTACCTGCTTTCAGGACAAGGCATTGGATCTTGATTATGGATTTCCAACCTTATTTTTTTTTAATTGCATTGTTGTTGGCAAAGCAATCAAGAATGTCATGGATACTGGCCAAGATGATCACCCTTTCTTCTAAGTCAATATTCTGTTTTAAAAATCCTAATTTCATCATAGACTATATGTGAACCTGTGTAATTATACTGCTTCAATGGGATGTTCTTATGATATATTTATGCATATGTGTCTCCTTATTCTATGGCTTCCTGGTTCTCATGGGATCATTTACACTTCAGCAAACAGGAATTGGGTAAAAATAATAACACAGTACATGGATGGATGACCGAATGAATGGGTGAATAGATGCATTCATAGGTAGATAGATGGGTAGATGGATGGATACACACATGTATGATGGATGAATGGTTGAATGGATGGAGGATGAATGAACAAGGATTTGTGAATGAATGAGTGGATGTATGTGTGTGTAGGTGGATTGATGACTGAATGGACAGGTGTGGCCATGAATGTATGTATGGGTGGGTGGTGGGTAGATGAATGGATGGATTAGGTGGATGAAGAAAGCATCTACAACCTTAATGTTTTTTGGGTCTCCTACACTGGGGAAGTTCCTTCTAGCTCTGGAGACTTGTTTTCTGTAAGCATAGAAAACAAACAATAGCAATACACTTAGTAACTGTATAAAATTTAATTTTATAAAAAGATTGTATAAAAATTAAAACTTTATTTCATTTACTGTCCCATTTCTGTGATATGCTTTCTAAAAACTGTCTTCATAAATGCTTTTTCAAGACTGCCCCTCATCAGTACCTACAGAAAGCATTGTAAGCCCGTGGCATGTGCATTCGTCCGGCTTTTCACCCACAGAAGCACCCTGGACCCTGCTCCCTTTCCCCTCCTTCTCCATCTTGTCCAGTCATATTGCAATTAAGCAACTGCCCTTCCTATTTTTTCATCACTCTGTGCTCCTACCTGACTCTCACCCTCCACGCCCATCTGTATTTCTGGAAGTGATTCCTACCTACCATAAACAACCTCCCACGTTCATTCTCTAGTTAGTTTTTCTCATTCTGCTGCCATGATACATGAGCTGCCTTTCTGGTGCTCATCAACCATGGGTGTCTTAGGATGCTTCTTGTGGCGTGGTGGTCATATGGGATATTTGGCTCTGGATCTTCTAAGACTGCCAGTAGATTGGAAGTAAAGTGTGTTCTTATATCTTTTAATCTTCTGGTTTGTTCACATAGACCTCAAAAAGAAAGTACTTGAGGGAATTGAAGTGGGAATGGATACAGAGAGCAATTTCATTCATTTGGAATATTTTCATTTCTTCGTAAGATAAGAAAAGTGCATCTGATTTACTCCATTTTCTCTGTTTAAATATAAAAATGGAGTTTGAGGATCTCTGTCCACAGATCCTCATGATGATGACCAACCCATCTCGCCAGGCCCACCCCACATCTGCTAGATAATGATGACTTTCGGCCATTGCTAAAGATGGCAGGCAAATGTTTCCCATTATGTGTCAGACAATTTGGCATTTGGCAAAATCAAAAGTATAATCTGCCAAAATCCATTTCCTTTAATTATTGGACTAGTGTGTGTTTAAAAATGAAATTTTATCCATCCATTTATTTATAACTCAATAAAATACCACTTTAAAATATATTAGCTGTCCATAAAATCTATATTTTATAACCTATCTCTCCCTTCCTTTGAACTTGATACACACACAAAAATAAGATAGGCCTTGAAAGAATTGGACACAATTGATCTGAAATCCTGAACACGCAGAAATGATTAACTAATTATTTAATGAAAAAAAGAGAAGAAGGAAATACAATGTTTCTTCCAAGGGTTCATAATTACAGAGGCCAATTAGAGAAAGGAAAAAAGAATGTGTCTAAATAGTTTAGCATCCATGGAGTCCTTTGAAATAAGCAAAATCATGAATGAAGAAGCCCAGGAGACAAGAAAAGCAAGAAACAATAGACCTGCATGCTTGGTATCGATTGTAGAGACCATCATGGGTGTAGTAACAGAATCAGATTGTGGATGTATTCCTAACATGATTTTACGCTGTGGTTTGTGCTTAACCAACTTGCCAGGCTGCTCAAAATAACACACTGTGAAAGATAAGAAAAGTGGATACAGTACATTTCGATTTTCATAAAGGATTCTGACAGCTTCCCAGGAGAGATTAATGGCTGTGGTAGAGAATTGTGAATACAGTATGGGGCCTTTTACATGGGAAACCAGTTCAACAATAAAACAGCATTTGGGGATAAGAATATCTCAAAGGAAAAAGAATTGAAATTTAAGTAATGATGTTTTGTTAGTTTTTAATTTTAAAAACGTCTATTGTTCTTCCCTAACTTATCATTTATTTGCCAATTTACAGTTAATTACATTGCTCAGATATGTGCAATACTAATTATAAATTATGCTGAAGTGATTACTGGTGACTTTAGCAAGGAAAGTGGGTGAACATGAAGACATTGAGTGACTAACTTACCTTTTTCTCATGAATGACTGAACCTTGACCCATGAAGTAGGATCCCTGAGAGGCATACTATTAAAACTATTCTACCAAGTTGCAGTTTCTTGAGGTCATGGGAAAAACAATAAAAATATCACATTGTCTAGATCAAATATGAATCCCAATAGATTAGGTTTTAGTAGCTGGTGCACAGACAATTACAGCCCAGGCTGCAATACCCCATTTGCTGTGTTTTAATTTCACAAGGCTTAGCTCAGAATGGTGTGAGGAGTGAGCTACCATGTTTCTGCTTCACAGTGTTCCCGGGCACGGCTTTGGTCTGTGGGTAGACATCACGATGATTCCCATGCATGACTCTTAACCCCCTGTGTAGGCTGAAACTAAACCTTAGAAGGGGGGAAGTCTGGAGGGAAATATACAGACAACAAAAAAAGTAGAAAAAGAAGCCAGTATGCACGGAGCACCAAATGCTCCTTGGTGAGGGAAGCTTCCTGGGGACTGCGTGGGAGAGGCAAAGGGAAGGTTTGCTCCGAAGTTGCACGGCCTGCCTGGAAATCCACCTATACGTGGTGGTTCCTACGTGCTATTTCAGTCATTTTTCATAAAACCTCTGGAGCAGGAAGAGGTTTTATGAACCTCAGTCTAAAAGATTCTGGTGCCAGGCGAACAGATGGACATGTAGCAGAGATTGCTGATACTGTGGTTGAGACAGTAAATATGGGTGGTGGTGCAGGCCTTTAGTCACAGCGCTCGAAAGTCAGAGGCAGGAGGATCTCTGAGTTTGAGGCCAGCCTGATCTACAGAGAGAGAGTTCCAGGACCAGCTCCAAAGCCACACGGAGGAAACCATGTTTCGAAAAAGAAAAACAAAACCAAAAAAAAAAAAAAACAGAAAAAGAATATGGTAAATACCCGAGACTGTGAGGAGTTTTGTACTATGGGTAATTTTAGCAAGAATCCCTTTAGAAATAAAATGGGATCTTCAGCTGCAGGAGCGCACCGGTGATGCAGTGGACACCAACAACAGAGCTATGACTTCACTGCTCTTAGGAGGGAGAAGGTATGCGGAGTGTCATGGCAGCTATACCCACTGAAAACAGGTTTTCTCCGAGTTTCCAAATAACAAATGCAATCTAGGAAGGTTTTATTCTGAGCCCCTTTTTTACATAAACAAAATTTAGAGATTTTTTTTCTCCATGTATCTAGATAAATGTCATCATTAATGCAAACATTAACTTCTTAAAGCACAAATATATTTAACAAATATTTACCATAATATCTGTGCTTTGATTAGTTATGTACTGTTAATAATAAGACATTTATTTTACTTGCAATATTGTCTTAGTTTTATGATCAGTTATTTTTATGGTGGCTTTTGTATTTAACTTTAGAGAGGAGAAGATAAGGTGTCAATAAAAGATGTTAAATACTAAACAATTACCTTAGTAATGAATCATGTGCTAAAAGTGGAAGTCATTTTAGTTTGAGGCAAAAAATAAACAACCTAGCATTTCCTTTGGAAGTAAAAATTATCCTGATATACATGACAATACTGTCTGGTAGAGATGTATCATACCCCCATTGCACGGTTGAGAAAACAAGGGAGAATTAGCTTCTCTAGGTTAAAATATAGGAAAGATATTTGAGCCTGTGTGTTAACTAAAGACTACAGTTTGCCTTTGTCAAAAATTAATATCTAATAAAATTTAAATTTGGAATTTTTTCCAACTTTTATTATTTCATTTGGGAGGGAATATACTCAGTTTAAAACTGTTTCCAGGAAGATTCCTGAGATAATAGGAAAAAAAAAAGCACACTCACTTTTTCCTCTGGGTGATACCCCTGCTTTGTATGTTAAGACAAAGCTTGTGTTGAATTATGGTTTATTTAATTTTCTTGAAAGGACAGAAAAATATGGATTAGCAGCCCCTTAGTTAGCAGTTACAAAGCTGGCCTTAATTATTTGTGCTGTGAGCCATTCTTATTTAAAAAATGAAATCTGGCCGGGCGGTGGTGACGCACGCCTTTAATCCCAGCACTCGGGAGGCAGAGGCAGGCGGATCTCTGTGAGTTCGAAGCTAGCCTGGTCTACAAGAGCTAGTTCCAGGACAGGCTCCAAAGCCACAGAGAAACCCTGTCTCGAAAAACCAAAAAGAAAAAAAAAAGAAATCTGTACTCAGAATCCTTTTTACCTGAAAAAATTGTAGGAGAGAAAAGTGAATTCATTTTGTTATCAAGCATCAATATTCACAGATACTGGAAAGTAGTGTTTTCTTGCTGCTTTTTAGTGTCTGGCTTTACATGCACTGTAAACTGCTTGTTTTATCGGCATTGATTATATGCAATTGCAACCCATGTAATGGTTTACATAAGAAGGTGGCTGATGGGAGTGAGAGAAGCTGCTGCAAGTGCATGTCCTGCTTTTGTCCTTGCTTCTGGAGTGAGGTCTGAAGGAACAGCAAGGCTGCCCTGGAGCCCAGAACTAATTCTCAGTCCTTCTCTGAGTTTCCATCTCTCCTGCCGGTCCCTGATACCTCAAACCCTCCTGCAGGCATTTTGAATGCAGCATTCATCCCCATTATAGCTCGTGAGGTGGAAGTCCAATTTCTTTCAGAAGCATCTGTCAGGGAGACAGCAATGCAGACAAAATTCCCCACAGAGGTTTAGAGCACCTGCCAGTTAGCAAAAGACTAGACATTCTTCCAGATTTGAATATCTCACGTTTGAGTCCATGTGGGGAGAAAGCAAACTTGCTTCGCTGAATCCAACATTTGAAGTGTGGAAATGACAGGTGTTTTTGACATGAGACATGTTTCTGGCATGAGACATGTTTAAAGCCATAGAACAAGAAACCTTGAGTGGGCTTCTCCATATGTAAGGTCTCCCCTTCTAGAAGATCATTTTCTGTGCTTGTGAACAGAGACTGAAAGCTGGGCTGCTAAGAGTCACTTCTCAGGTTGTTTGAAAGGATCAAATGAGATAATATGCAAGGCCTGTCCCATGTATCTTTGCCCACAGTGGCCATGCACCTGATGAAATACATCCTTGTTATCAGGACAAGATGGTTTCTTCTGTCACAGTTTGGAAATAAAAGAAAATACGTTTGCTCATTGAGAGTTTCCTGAGTTCTTTCTTCTTAACATGAGGATTTCCCACCACTCATTGTCATTTTACTTAAGAGAAGTTAATGCTGTATTAATTACTTGCAAATATTACATGAAAACTCCTGCACCATTGGCATTATCACTTTTAAATACAGAAAAATTAAAGTAAAACTCATCATTGTGTGTTATTGCATAATCATGAAGGTTATTCTAGTTGAACATAGATTAAATATTTATGGCTTAATTCATAATAAAACTTCAGTGCTCCTATAAATATTGAATCTTCTGAAATGCTGTAACAAAGAGTTACCTGCAAAATACCTATACATGTACATTTCAGTGATGCAGAAGATTATAAGTCTATTTTCTCATCATTTTTAAAGTTAATAATATAGAGTTCTAATGAAACAAAAACAAGAAAAACATGCAACATTTTATTTTCCTCATGGTCCCTTCTAATGCACAATGGGAAACACTTCAGATGTTTAGAAATTTGTTTTTGCTTGTAATTGGTGGCTTTCAATCTTTTACTCAATTTATACTTAAAGGATTATCACAAAGAAGGACTTGAATAAAATATATAGGTTCTTCTTTCACAGAACATGAAACCAATGCTATTTGTGTTAGTGTATGTTTTTATTTCCTGATACTCTAGGAGAAGCAAACACACAGTTCATGTGCTGTAATTCCCATGGACAGTATGTGTGTGACCACATTGACAACACTGAGAACAGAACTGGAGGCTTAATATACATATGCTGTGTTAATGCTACCTTTGTGCATCACACATTTCAATGTGCATGCCATCTAGAAGTTACTCACTTGATCAGGGACTGCATGCTACCTAGAAGTCACCTTCTGGCTCTGTGACTATGTTACTCATTGTAAATGGACATAATGGTAGTGTTGGCTAGAACTAAATACTTCAAAGACTTGTCATGTCTAAAGAAAAAAATACATAATATGCTTGGAAAAGTATCTGTTACTTGGTGATGTCAGAGAGCAGTTGTAGAAAACTCAAAATTCACAACCAATTGTGTGATTTTGTTTTCTTATAATTGCATTTTAGTTAATTTATTGTAGGCGGAGACTGCTTGTTCATTTCCCAACTACCCAGACTGGAAATAATCACAAAGAAACTGTACTAAATACAATATTATTTGGCCAATAGCTTAAGCATATTTAGAGCTAGCTCTTACATCTTAAATTAACCCATTTCTATTATTCTGTGTATTTCCACAAGGCTGTGTATTTTCGGGGTAAAGTTCTGGTCCCTGTCTCCTTGACTCTGCCTACATTCTCTCTATATCTCTGTTCTGACTTCCCACCTGACTTTATTTAGCCTTGCCATAGGCCCAAAGCAGATTCTTTATTAGCCAATGGTAATAAAACATATTCACAGCATACAGAGTGGAATCCCACATCACCTCCCATTTTCTGTCTAATTTAAAAGGAAGGTTTTAACTTTAACATAGTAAAATTACATATATCAAAACAGGTATCAAGCAAGAGTTATAGTTACAATATTTAGTCCATTTACATTTGGCAAATTAAGAAAACTACTCTATCATCTATCCTATCTTCGTGAGTCTAAAATTTTATATCTAATTTATCCTTTATCATAACTAAGGAAAAGTATAACTATCTTTCTTCAGCTCTTCAAAGATGCTGGAAGGATATAACATTACCTAAGTTAAAAGGGAAGTGCATTGTAAGCAACTTCCAAAACTCTAGAATTGACATAGACATCTTGCTGCCTGGACAGTCAAAGTTCTCCTGTAACACTGGGACATCGATCTTCACCTACAGGCCCATAATACCTGGCAGACTTTTCCATGAAGCAGGAAATTTGAAAGATTGTTTCACCTATATTGGCAGTTTGTCAGTCACTTTCCTCTGTATCCTGCAGAATTTCTGGCAGACTCTTTCATAAAGCAGGAACCCTGAAGGACTGTCTTAGCTTTAGGCAAGTTCAGCAGTCATTTTTTTTTGTAGATCCTGCCTGTCCAGTTCATACCACATATCATCAAGCAGTCCAAGCAAGAACAGTTGTTTCTTGCCCAAATGACTAGCAAACTCCATAAGGAGCCTCTTCTATACCCATCTTCCTCTTGAAGTAGATTGGTGCTGCCAGGAGCAGATATGTCTCATTGTCATGAAAAGTATAAGTTCTTAAAACATTTAAAAAGCAATATTCTGTTAGTCTTTGAAAGGTTTGAAGAATGCCTATTCATCTGAAATATATCTCTGTACATCTAACTAAACCTAACTAACATGACTACAAGCTTGACTATTATAGGTGACTATTTATTAACTTGTACTTCTTAATTATACATTACACTTTTAAATGAGCTGCACAAACACAATACTTTAATCAAGAGGAGAAATATACATGTAACAAAATTGACCTTAAATGTGTATCAATAAACCAAGATCTATACCAAAGCAAATTATTTATCTCTATACCATATCCCCCTTTAAATGTAAACAAACATTTATAAACAATCATTTAGGGGATACTTCCTGCTGATTGGGGGTACCATTAATCAGATCTTTCATGGGGTATCCTTTGTGGTAGGTTCATCTCAGCCAGCCATCCTGAAGCTGTCTTGGATGTTGAACTATCTGGACCATTGCTTCAGGGGCTCTTGTTTGATCAAACACATTTGCTGGTAAGGAATACACAGGTTCTCATCTCCTGTAGAAACAAAAGCAGAATCTCTTTTCCACAGCAACATACTCTTAGACTCAAATTTTGAAGTCAAGATACCTTTATGTTAGTTTAGCTTAGCACCCCCAGAAACAACTATCTCTCTGTAGTCAAAAAATTCAAAGAAAACACAATAATATACATAATTCAGACTCTCTGTGTATATTTCATCTTTACATGGCTTACTTTTCTTTGCTGCTTTAATGTATGTCTGTCTGTTCTCTGTTCCTTTAAAGACTTTGTTTTATTTTTAAAAACTATTTCTTTTTATTACTGTCTATATTCTTTTTCTTCTCTCTCCCAAGCCTACACACATTTTTAAACACACTGTGACCCGATCAGAGGTTTATTTCCATCTGAATCTGTTTATTGCATATCTGTACTCATTTTCTGACCAGGAGTGCTTTTAAAATGGTAAGCAGAGTGATTTCAATGGCCCTGGATGCTGGCTCTGTCTCTCTCAGTCTTTCAATATGGTGGAATTTCCTTTACCACCAGCTCTGAGACTGCCACGCAGGAGCTGTGCTCACCACTTTCACTCTGGGAAGTAGCATGCAGCACATAATCCCTTTTTATCTGAGTCAATGCTAAATCTGCCATGGGGTTTACTGTGGGGCCTTGAAATATCTCTGTGTATGACTACAGGAATCCACCATGCTCTCCTGCCTGTGCATGCCTAGCAGACCCAGTCCAGCTTGTTTCCCAGACAGGTATGCTAAGCTGCTAGCATGCTCTCAGCTACTTTCCTCCTGATCCCAAGGGGGCATACAAGCACCTGGGTCTGAAGTGTGTGGCCATGCTGGTTAGCCTCAAAAGCATGGGTGCCATTTTGTAGATGGAGGCTGCTTGTTCATTTCCTGGCCACTCAGACACAAAATAATCATGCAGAAACTATATTAATTACAACACTGCCTGGCCAATAGCTTGTGCATATTTCTAGCTAACTCTTACATCTTGGATTAGCCCATTTCTTTTATTCTGTGTATCGCCACAAGACTGTGGTTTACCAGATAAAGTTCTGGCATCTGTCACCTTCAGCAGCTACACGGTGTCTCCTTGACTCTGCCTACTTTCTCTCTATATCTCAGTTCGGATTTCCTGTGTAGCTTTATTCTGCCCTGCCATAGGCCCAAAGAAGATTCTTTATTAACCAGTGGTAATAAAACATATTCACAGCATATAGAGGGGAATTCCACATTAATTTAGAGGTAAATTATGCATAGATGATACATAGATAGACAGACAGGCAGATGTGTATAAACTTACATGTGCATGCAGATATGTGATTTTGAAAGACATGAAGAAGGTGTTAATTTTAAAACGGAGATAAAGAGGAATGAATTTAGAATTTATTTTATTTCGTTTCCCTTTTATTTTCTTTATTCCAGTTTGGCCCATCTGTTATAATATCATGGCATTTTTTTCATTAATTTTATTTAGTTTTAATTAAAATATAATTCCATGTGAGAAAAGTTCCATGGAGATTGTATAGGGTTCTGAAATTTTTGGTATGCCTTTGAAAATTATCTGACACATAGGTTTTGCGATACAGACACAGAAAGGTGTTTATGTGGCAGGTGTTCTGTGGTAGGGTACAGAGAACGGTCTAGTTAACTGGCATTCCCATTCATTAGAAAGTCATTTTCACATAGCCTGGATTGGAATTGGGGGTTCCTTCCTTCTTTCATTAATTATTGTCTTTAATAGATGACCTCATTAGTGAACACACTGTGAGGAAACAGACCTGTCTTCCCAGAGTTGGGCAGCCTTCCTACATGGGATCGTATGATGGGAAACCTCATCATAGCAACATGATACAGAAATTAAAGACCTAGTTTGCCAAAGTTGGTCTTCAGCACCAACAGGACTGTTCCCTAGCAGAATTTTACAAAGTCATAAATAACACATTAAGCTAATTTCCTGTGAGCTCCCTGATGTTTGCCTTCAGGATTTGATCCCCACAAAGTTGGTATCTCCAGAAGAATCTGTTAGAATCCCACACTGGTGGAATCAGCTAGGATTTCATACCCAGTCAGCCTGGAGATTCCTATCTTAACAGCTGCAAGGAAGCCTCCTGTAGGAGTTCAGAGGAATGAAGCATAGCCTGGGTCTGTACAATTAACAACCGTGAGGCAAAGGGAAATATTTCAAGCTAGTTTTTGTCCATTTACCACTATCCAGATGTTTGTCACCGTGGATATGAAATACGCAGATGACTGACGGTGGTGTTTGGAGTGCACTAACACAGCTTTTGCTGATGAATGTATTTTGGGAGCTTCTTTCTTCATCTCCCAACAAAGCCAGAAGTCTAGTAGTTTTCTTTAAATGGAAAAAAAACACATTTTTTTTTCTAGAAAAGACAAGCTGTACCCAATAAAATATACATTCAGTATGGAGCATTTTATTTGGACTATTCATCTATACATCAAAGAGATTCTGAGACAGTAGTCCAGAGAGGTAAAAATAATGGACAGGCTTTATCTCATCCCACTAAAACCCTAGTGTTTTCTTTTCTTTTTACCTCTTCCATTATATGTATTTTTAAATTGTTTTTATTGAGTTATACATTTTTCTCTGCTCCCCTCCCTTTCTCTCCTCTCCCCTTCAACCCTCCCCCATGTTCCCCATGCTCCAAATTTACTCAGGATATCTTGTCTTTTCCTACTTCCCATGTAGATTAGATCCATGTATGTCTCTCCTAGGGTCCTCAATGTTGTCTAGGTTCCCTGAGATTGTGAATTGTAGGCTTGTTTTTCTTTGATTTATGTCTAAAAGCCACTTATGAGTAAGTACATATGATATGTGTCTTTCTGGGTATGGGTTACCTCACTCAATATGATGCTTTCTAGCTCCATCCATTTGCCTGCAAATTTCAAGATGTCATTACATTTTCACTGCTGTGTGAACTCCATTGTGTAATTGTACCACATTTTCCTTATCCATTTTTAAGTAGTGGGGTATTTAGGTTGTTTCCAGACCTGGCTCTGACAAACAACGCTGCTATGAACATAACTGAGCAGATGTCTTTGTGGTATGATTGAGCATCCTTTGAGTATGCTCAAAAGTGGTATTGCTAGGTCTTGAGGAAGATTGTTTCCTAATTTTCTGAGAAATCGCCGCAGTGACATCCAAAGGGGCTATACCAGCTTGCCTTCCCACCAGCAATGCAGGACTGTTACCTTTACCACACATCCTCTCCAGCATAAGTTGTCATCAGTGTTTTTGATCTTTGCCTGGTGGCTCATTAGCTTAGGTCACAAACTGTCTCTTTCTCTCTGCATCTATGAAGCAAAGATGGTAGGACTCACACATCTGGTGGTGTGAAGTGTCTGTACTATTCCACACAGCGTCTCGTGGTTTGGAAACGCTCCTTACGTCAAACAGTTCATTTTGTATATTCACAAGTATGTCATCAGCTTAGAGCAATGATTCTCAGCATGTGGGTCATGACCCCTTTTGGGTTCAAACATGAGATAGCTTATACTATCAGATTGTTTATATTACAATTCATGATAGCAAAATTACAGTTATGAAGGAGCAAGGAACAGCTACAGAGAAACCATCACAACCAGTAAGGTGAGAAATACATGGAGGACGTCACTACCCAGAATGTCTTGGATACCAGAGGCAATTGTGTTTTCCTTAGAGTGAAATAGGAGGCCTTGACTTGGCCTGACTTAAATGTTAAAAGTTCCCCCCGTATGGGGAAAAGGGCCCTGTCTACAGGTGCTGGGGGAAGGTCTACACAGTCAGAATGGTATTTCCCACTTCTTGTTCTGGACAGTTCACAGTTCAGGGCGTGCTCTGTCATTCACGTTATGAATCCTATATAGATCACGTTTTATGGAGACTTTTATTTGTGGATTCCAGATATCATAAAACAAAGTAACAACACCATCAAAAGATTAAAGCACCTAGAGTTCAGAAAAATAGATATTTATAACAGTTCCCCATGTGGCTGTCACCCCCACCCCACTACACCTAGTGTACTTCAACCCCGTAGTGGGTTTCTTAACTCATAAACAGCTCATTGTGTTATAAAGCAAAATGCTGTGGTGGAGGAGGAACATAAATAAGCGTGACTATGAAATGTTGATATTTGCAAGGACTCCATATAATAATGCTAAAAATAGCAAAACACACACAGTGTGTGTGTGGACTTGGCCTATTTAATGTTTTTCATGCAGCCATTGCCTTAACCTTAAAGCTACATGCATTCACTACCTACAGCCTGTTGCTTTAGAAAACCCCATGCCTTGCCCAACCTGATTATCCTCAATTTGTAAAATTCCACATATAATAATTTTAGTTCATGAGGGTCTGTTAAGTGTGATTGAGAATAAAGGCGTAGAAATACATGGAACTGATCAAAAGCTGTACTTTTGTCTGATTCTCATTTGAACAATTTTCTAAGCATGTGCCCTGAAGAGCATTGGGTTGGAGCCAATGGTAGTTATGGTCTGTTGCTCTTCCAACCAAGGATACGTAACAGAACCTTTGTTCGCTATTCTCCTTGGCAAAAGCCAATCAGGTCTTCTGTGGCGTCCTCTGCAGTTCCAGAACAAGGGATGAAGTTTATGTCTGGCTGTGCTAGCTAATGTGGGGCGTCCTCGTGACCCCAGATGCAAGCAAAGCTTTGCCTGTCTCCAGAGAAGGACTTCCCAGCAGAGTCTCCAAATCTCATGGCAAAATACCCATCCCTAATGAATTTTCTGCTTCCTTTAGAACAGACAGGTTAAGCAATCTGTTACATTCACTAAATAAGAAATTACTCGCAGTAACATCTGCAACATCCTAATCATCTTTCCATATCTAAAACGTTTAAGTCTTTGATCTGCATTGCTGTGGAAAGGGCATCAGATGTGGATTTAAAAAGGACTTGTTTGCAAATGCAATCCTGCCACCCAACAATGGAGTGTCTTGGGGAACTCATTACCTCCACATCTCTATTATTTTTTTATTATTTTTTTCATATTCTTTTATTTTTTCCATTCAAAAAAA
>PVIU01029669.1:0-17228 GCA_004026605.1 Ondatra zibethicus
GGTTATTTTTTAGATCATTTTCTTCTGGGTCATCCATATTTGGTTGTTCCGGGCTTACTTTTGTAGGGTCTTTGGGTTTCACTGGTATTGTGTTGTTCTTTGTGGTGTAGCTTGTGATCCTACCTTTTCTTCTCATCTTTTCCTCTAATAAGTGTGGATGGTGGTGTCTAAGATTCTGTTGAATAATTTCCTATGTGTCAGTAGATCAAAAGCTAAGATGGTTTTCCTAGTGGTACAGTCAGTGTCCCAGTTCGAGTTACTTCATTGGTGATTCCTGTTCCTGGAGGTAGCTCAGTGTTCCCGTATTTTGATCTGCTCTCTTGGAGTTTGCTGTCTCAAGCCTACTTTGGTCTAGGCTGCTGGCTTTGATCTGTTTCTGTAAATCTTGGTCTGGATCTCCTCTTGTAGATATCCCCAGCTTGGAGTTAGACCTGTTCTGGTGGAGATCGCTGGCTCTGGATCTGGTAGCTGGGTCAATCCTGATCCGCTTGAGTCCCGGGACCGGGTTGACTCCTTGTCCTGGGTAACTGGTTCAGTCCCACTCCGGTTCTGGTGGAGGTCGCGGGGTCTGAGTTAGGTCGTTGGCTCAATCAGTGTCCCAGGGCTGGATTTGCTCCTGGCTTCTGCCCCAGGTGGAGCTTGTTTCCCCGGCTCTCTTTGTCCTAGGAGTCTCGATCAATTCCACTCCTATCATTTATAGTTGTCTTAAACAAACCTCTTGTAACCGAGGGACTGCATCTCCTCTTCTTCTGCAAAGTCGTCTTTCATGGTGACCGAGGACACGTGCCGCCAGAAGTCGCACCAGCGTCGTTCACTGCATGCCCATGGCAGCCATACGCGCTCAAACCCTCAAGTCCACCTCCACACTCTGACATCCTGTTCTTCTATATTAGACAAGCTACTGCTTTAAATTAAGAGTTTAATCTCTTAACTGGCAAAATGGAAAGGTGCAGTCATAAAAAGTGGACCGTTTTTCCATTAAACTGCTATAGAATGTTTTGTAAGTAATATACACACTTGCCATAGCTGAATCATAATTAATATACTCTACCTGCTTGAGTACCTGTTTGGCAGCTTCTATAAGCTGTCTATTGGAATTTGGCTCATTGCTCCCTTTAAGAATTTTACTTATTGGCTCAAGGTCTCCCAGTAAGAATATTATAATTAAGGCTTTAGCCATTGCATATCTAATTCAAAGTTTGTAAGCTGTCCTCCTTTTAAGTTGGAAGTTTGCCTAGTTTACAGAAAAATGGACAAAAGAAAGCATATTCAAATAATGATGCTGGCATAACTTGATATTAACATGTAGAAGAATTAAAATAGATCCATATTTATCTCTATGCACAAAACTGAAATCCAAATGAATCAAAGACCTCAACATAAAATCAACCACATTGAACCTCACAGAAGAAAAAGTTAGAAGCACACTTGAATGAAGATGGATGCTAAAAAGAAATCCCATAATAGCTCAGAATTGAGTATAATAAAGGGTTATTTATTTAGGAGTAGACTCATAGTTTACAGTCCTCTTCTCGAACAGGGAACAGGAACCAAATACCACAGCTGGAAGAGAGAGAGAGAACATGTGCATTTATAGTATATGAGGCCATGCCCAAGTGGGCAGTTAACTTGAAGGCTACTGGCTGTAGGATTTCCTATAGCACCTCCCCCTTCTGTTTAAATAAAAAAATTCTAAGCCTAATACAAAATTATATACAATAAGGACAAATATCAGGTATAAAAATTAGAATTACAACCAGCATAAACAATATCAAGCAAGAAACATGTGATAAATGTTTTAATAATTATCCTATCCTAAGGAGTTTAAGTCTTGTATTATAAATAACTTGGCCAAGTCATGACAGGAAAGTAACTCTAACTATCTAGCTTCAACCCTATCAAAGACCTGAGAAGGGAAATAATATTACTTGAGTAAGCAGGAAATGCAATCAAGCAACTTCTAAAATGTGCAAAAAATGACAGAGACAACTGGCTACTTGGGCAATCATCCAAAGTCTCATTTGCAACATTGGAGCAACCAGCTTGGGCTAAGGCCTAGAGTAACCGACAGACCATTTTCAGGGACAGGAAGTTTTTCAAAATTTTCTTACCCTGTCTTGGCAAGATTTGACAGTCTTTTTTCTTTGTATCTTGCTTGTCTGTCCAGACATCATGCATTTTGTCAGTGGTTGATGCAGGGGCAGTTCCTTGCCCAAAGACCACTTTTGCCAAGAATAAAACAAGCTCCAAGTGGAGTGTCTTAGGTGCCCAACATTCTCTCAGGAATAGATCAGTGCTGCCAGGAGCAATCGTGTCTCACATCAACAGAACCCAAGATTACCTATCTATGCAGAATACATTCTCTATGTATATAAAGAACCTGATTAGTCTAACTATAAGTATGACAAACATGGATGACTATTGACCTATAATTCTTAATTCCTATATAACTTAAAGACTAAGATTTCATATTAGAATATTAAACAATCTTTAAACAACTGTGCAGCAAATGAGAACAATGACCTCAAAATGTAAACAATGTATAAGTATCTTGATCAGAGGTAGAAATGTATATTGCAATATGATAAATACATCCCAAAATTGTGTCAGTATACAAAATGTCTTAAGCAGAGGTAGAAGCATGCATGCATACAATATGATAAAATAACTTTGCCTAGGTATACAAATAGGAACATATTCAATATAATTTAAGATTGTATCAATATACAAGAATCTGTACCAATGTAAATTGCTTATAAATAATAGCTCACAAGTATTCACTCCATTACTCACTATTATTATTAATGTGAGTAAGCTCACATTAATCTATTTTCCCATCCAATTCCCCCCCTTTTCAAAGAGATCCCTGAGCCTACATAATTTCCTCCAACCCCCAACCCTATAACAATTATAATCAATCCCTAAATGATGTTCCTAAGCCTGAGGACAAAGTTTGTTGGGAGAGGGGACGTTGTCTTCTAGAATTACTTCCAGCTGTTATGGGGGTGATGTTTTTTCTATGGGGTCCTGTGAAAGTAAAATGATGGTTAAGTTCCAAGATTACTGTCTGGTATAATTGCAAATAGTCTCTGAGTATTCAGTAGGGTTTTTCTGAGGTTCCTATTTGGAGTTCTGGCCAGAACGTTGTAAAAAGTGCACCATTTTAGCTAACCAAGTCGGAACCATCTTGAGCAGCTGGTACCCAAGACAGGTCTTATAGTAGCGCTATCAGCATCATGACATCATATCAATGAGGTAGAGTTGTTGTTGTGGGGCCCCATCTTCTTCCTGGAAACTTCAAAGGTTACTGCAGGAAAATTTATTGTTCATTATGGAAAACTTAAACATTATTTATAAAGACATATATTCAATGAAAGGTACAATAGAGACAAAAATAAGGATGAAGAAAAATAATTTTTTTTCTAAATTCTTTCTTCTTTCTGTCACATACCATGGTTCCTAACATGAGACAGAAACTCTGAATTTTTATTTTAACAACATGGTTGGATTTAGAGAAGGATAGAGCCATTGTCCAACTTCAAAGCCATCTTTGATTTTTAAGTGACTCATGACTATTATTCTAATTAATATTCAGAGATTCTTACCTTCAGATGACCTGTCCTCTTAAGTGATTATTCTCTTTGCTTGGTGATCATATCTGAATAATTATCTTTTCCTCTTTAGGCATCTAGATGTCCAGAGTTTCTTGACTTTATGAAGATGAGTATTTTTCGGCAAAGACAAGAACAGAACCCTGACCTGAAACTTATGAGATTCCTTACCACCTGATTAGTTGTTACCTCTGTGGATGAGCCATCATTTCTTTCTCCAGAATTTTCTCTTTACAAACAGAATCTTTATTAATTTTGATATATCCATAACTTTTCTTCTCCTGTGGAAACAAGAACAAAACCCTTCCCCCAACACAGCACATCTCTTGGCTTCCATTGTGAGGTCAACACATCCTTGAAATACACCAGCTGATTTAATTCAGAAGACTTTTCTATTATACAGTCTCTCTGCTGCTGTTGTCCTTTTTTCATTAGCATTAAGAAAATTCAAGGTTAATAGAGCATTATGTAATCTATTTCTGGGGGTATTTCCCATCCCTTTCTGTTTGTTTAACATATCCTTTATAGTTTCTATAACTTTCTATAACTGCCTGACCTGTAGGATTTCTTGGTATACCTGTAATATGCTTTCTATTATAATAAGCAAAAAAACCTGTTTCATTTTCTTAGAGACATATTCTATCTTTATTTGTGCAGGTATACCCATGATGGCCATAACCTCATGATTATTGAATTAGCCTTTTCTGAGCTCAAAACACTTGCCCATTGAAAACTGAATAAGTGTCAATGGTGTGGTGTACAGATTTTAATTTTCCAAATTCTGCAAAGTGTAACACATCCATCTGCCAGATCTCATTCCTTTGAGTACCCTTTGTGTTGCTCCCTGCATGGAGTGGTGTTTGGTTATAAAGAGCAAGTAGGACATCTCTTTATATTCTCCTTAGCTTGTTGCCATGTAATAGAAAACTCTTTAAACCTTTGCTATTGACATGATGTTTCTTATAAAATTCTGAGGCCTTCAACACATTTACAATCAATAATCGATCAATTTCTGCATTACCTTGTGCCAGAGAACCTGGCAGACCTATATGGGATTGGATGTGTGTTATGTATATGGGACAAAGCCTATTCCTGGTTATGTCTTGAACCTGCATGAATAATGAAGTCAGTTCTGTATCATCTGGTATAAATTCTGCAGTTTCAATATGTAAGACAACTCTTTCTGAATATTGTGAATCAGTAACTATATTAAGAGTTTCTTTAAAATCCCTTAGTACCATGAAAATACCATATAATTCTGCCTTGTGGACAGAATTATAAGGGCTTTTCCCAACCTTACTTAAATCTTCTTATTTGTAACCTTCCTTTCCTGATTTATTTACATCAGTATAGAATGTACAGGCTTCAGTTATTAATGTATCCCATACAATGTGGGGAAGGATCCAAGCAGTTCTTTTTATAAGGTTAATTCTATCACTTTTGGGATAATTATTATTAATCTCTCCTAAAAAATTAGCACAAGCTCTTTGCCATGGTTCATTGTCTTCTCATAATTTTTTAAATTTCATCTGTAGTGAAAGGCACTATAATCTCTTATAGTTGAGTCTATACCTGCTAGTTGACAAAATCTCAGTTTTTCTTTTATAACTAATTCAGAGACCTTCTCCACATAAGTTTTTAATTTTTTACTTGGTTTATGTGGGAACAAGATCCATTCCAAGATAATATCTTCCCTCTGCATTAAAATTCCTGTAGGGGAAATTCTGGAAGGTAATATGACTAGAATGCAATTAAGATTTGGATTCACCCTATTCTCATGTGCCTCCCATAATTTTTCTTCAATAACAATCAATCCCTTTTCTGCTTCAGCTGTTAATTCTCTGGGACTATTTAAGTCTTTGTCACCATCTAAGGTTTTGTTTAAATGAACTATTACAGCTGGTTGTAGACTGGAAATGTTTCCTAACAATCTTTGAAAGTCATTGAGTCCAAAATCGGTCTCTCCTAATTTTTGCCTTTTGTGTTCTAATATTCTGTAAACCTATTTATAACCTAGGTAATTGACAGAATCTCCTTTCTGTATTTTTTTCAGGAGCAATTTGTAGTCCCCATTTTGGCAAAACTTTCTTTACTTCTTCAAACCTTCTTTCTAAAGTATCTATGTTTGAATCAGATAGCAAAATGTCATCCATGTCATGGTAAATTATAGATTTAGGAAATTGTTTACGTATTATTTCCAATGACTGACTTACAAAGTATTGGAATAGGGTGAGGCTATTGAGCATTCTCTGTGGGAGGATAGTCCACTAGTATCTCCTAGTAGGTTGATAATTATAATAAGTAGGCACCGTGAAGGCAATTTTTCTCTGTCCTTTTCTTGTAAAGGTATAGTGAAGAAATAATCTTTTAAATCAATAACTATAAGAGGGCATCCTTTTGGTAATTGAGAAGGCAGAGGAATTCCAGATTGTAGAGGGTCCATAGGTTGAATTACCTTGTTGACAGTTCTTAGATCTGTCACCATTCTCCATTTACCAGATTTCTTTTTAACAACAAATACAGGAGAACTCCAAGGGCTGGTTGATTCTTCAATATGGTGAGCATCTAGTTGCTCCTGTACCAGATGTTCTAAAGCCCACAGTTTATCTTCTGTTAACGGCCACTGTTTAACTCATATTGGTTTCTCAGTTAACCATTTTATGTGCTGGGGGATGGTGGGGAGGAAGGTAGGGGGATGGTGGGGAAGAGGGTGGAGAATGGTGGGGAGGAGGGACTTGCCTGCTTTTTCTGGGTCAGTATATGTTTCATGGCTACTTCAGACCATACTTGCTTGCATCAGAAGTCAAGGAGACTATGGCCACTGGTGCTATATGATGCTAGCATCAAGATCAGGCATACTTTTTCCTGTGTCTCAGCCCATCTAGTCCCATCATGGACTCCGTCCCATGGGCAATAAAGGGAATTAGGCAGTCAGTCTGCACTGGCTCCCTTTCTTATTGGAAACTTGGGCTGTTTCCCCCTGGCTATCACTCCTGTTGGTAGATATACATCTTCCCTATTTTCCTGCTGCTTGAAGACAGACATGAAGCAGTCAATAGATCCTTTGGTTAGAACTTTTTCCTGATTTTTGAATACTGTTCCTTGTAAACAGACAGCAAGGGCTCAGGGAATAGGCTTGTACAGAAGGTGTCTGAGCTCATCAAGGGCTAAAACAGGTCAAAAGAAGATGAAAACTTATCAGTTGCCATGAGATTTTTGCATTCATGGAAAATATGTATGAGTTGTATTTTATTGATAATTTATAACATTTATGAAAACATAAAAAATAAATACAGTGTATTTAGTAGGCAATTGATTTGTACAACCACAGGAAAGACATGTATAGATTATATGTGTCTGAGAACCATTGCTCTTTGATAGTGTGTTTGTATGTTCTGGGTTTGTGTTCTGGTTGCTTGGCTGTATGAGTATCTGTGTGTATGTATTATGCACTTTTCTTTTTGAGAGATCACTAGGTGTAACACTTATGATGAGTGTGGTGTATTGTGGTATTTATCAGTTGTGTGCAAATTCATGTGGAAGTGACACAGTGTCTCCACGGAGGCTGAATTCAGATCATAGAGAGAATGACTATCTGTGAGAGAGATCTATGATTGTTTCTACAAACGTGTGACTAAGTAACATGCCCACTTTAATCTAATGTGGAACTAAAGTTATGGTACATTGATATGTTTATTTGTGTATACATTTGTGTTTTTTTAAGCTGTTTTATCTTATTTTAGGCAGCTCCCAGCAGGGTCCTCCTTAAGCTAAATGGGCAGCTTTTGGCCATATGACTTGAAGTCATTTCAACACTGCCATACTTACAATCTTGGGACCATGATAGTGGCTAAATTCTTGGGCTCTGCGCTCACACACATCTTGGTTCAGATCTCTAATTTTGATATTTCAAAGACTCATGACATTGGAGTTGAGCCCTGAGAAGCTCAATTAATTTCCTGAACTGTGAAATGTGATAAAAACAAGGATTTATTACAATATGTGTTATGAACATGCAAAATATGGCAGATTAGCTCATGAGTCATTTTTTAACTGTCTATGGGGGATTATTTTTGGCAGGAACAGAGGAGGCAGGCTCCTTTAAAACCCTTTGCCAAACTTTACCTCACTACATTCCCTCTTCATTCTTTTTTTAAATTGACTTTTATTGATCTCTACATTTTTCTCTGCTCCCCTCCCTGCCTCTCCCCTCCTCTCCAGTCCTTTTCCATGGTCCCCATGCTCCCAATTTACTCAGGAGATCTTGTCTTTTTCTACTTCCCATGTAGATTAGATCTATGTATGTCTCTCTTAGGGTCCTCATTGTTGTCTAGGTTCTCTGGGATTGTGAATTGTAGGCTGGTTTTATTTGCTATGTCTAAAAGCCACTTATGAGTTAGTACATGTGATATTTGTCTTTCTAGATCTGGGTTACCAAACTCAATATGATGTTTTCTAGCTTCATCCATTTGCCTGCAAATTTCAAGGTGTCATTATTTTTTTCCTGCTTTAATTTTTCCTTGTTCATTCTTTGGTTGAGGGACATTTGGTTGAGGTTCTGGCTATGACAAACAATGCTGCTATGAATATAGTTGAGCACATATCCTTGTGGTATGATTAAGCATCCTTTGGGAATATACCCCAAAGTGGTATTGCTGGGTCTTGAGGAAGGTTTCCTAATTTTCTGAGAAATCACCATACTGATTTCCAAAAAGATTGTACCAGTTTGCATTCCCACCAGTAATGCAGGAGTGTTTCCGTTACCCCACATCTTCTTCAGCATAAGTTATTATCAGTGTTTTTGATCTAGGCCATTTTTATAGGTGTAAGATGGAATCTCAGTGTTCTTTTGATTTGCGTTTCTCTAATGGCTAAGGATGTCAAGCATTTCCTTAAGTGTCTTTCAGCCATTTTAGATTCCTCTGTTGAGAGTTCTCTGTTTAGGTCTGCACTCCATTTTTTATAAGATTATTTGTTTTTTTGATGACAAATTTCTTGAGTTCTTTATATATTTTAGAGATCAGACCTCTGTCTGATGTGGGGTTGATGAAGATCTTTTCCCATTCTGTAGGCTGTCATTTTGTCTTGTTGACCGTGTACTTTGCTTTACAGAAGCTTCTTAGTTTCAGGAGGTCCTATTTATTAATTGTTTCTCTCAGTGTCTGTGCCACTTGGGTTATATTTAGGAAGTGGTCTCCTGTGCCAATGTGTTCAAGTGTACTTCTTACTTTTTATTCTATGAGGTTCAGTGTGGTTGACTTTATGTTAGGTCTTTGATCCATTTGGGCTTGAGTTTTGTCCATGACAATAGATATGGATCTATTTTCATTCTTCTACATATTGATATCCAGTTATGCTAGCACCATTTGTTGAATATGCTTTGTTTTTTCCATTTGATATTTTTGCTTCTTTTTCAAAATCAGGTGTTCGTAGGTGTGTGGATTGATATCTGGGTCTTTGATTCGGTTCCATTGGTCCTCCTGTCTGTTTTTATGCCAATACTAGGCTATTTTCAGTACTTTGCTCTGTAGTAGAGTTTGAAGTCACGAATTGCGATGCCTCCAGAAGTTCCTTTATGAACAGGATTGTTTTGGCTATCCTGTGATTTTTGCTTTCTATATGAAATTGAGGACCATTCTTTGGAGTTCTGTGAAGAATTTTGCTGGTATTTTGATGGGCATTGCATTGAGTCTGTAAATTGCTTTGGTAAGATTGCCATTTTTTACTATGTTAATTCTACCTACCCAAGAGCATGGGAGATCTTTCCATTTTCTGGTGTCTTCTTCAATTTCTTTCTTCAAAGATTTAAAGTTCTTGTCATACAGGTCTTCCACTTGTTTAGTTAGAGTTACTCCAAGATATTTTATGCTATTTGTGGCTATTGAAAAGAGTGATGTTTCTCTGATTTCTTTCTCAGCCCATTTATCATCGTTGTAAAGGAGGGCTACTGATTTTTTGAGTTAATCTTGTATCCTGCTACATGACTGAAATTGTTTATGAGTTGTAGAAGTTCCTTGGTAGAATTTTTGGGGTTGCTTATGTAAACTATCATATCATCAGCAAATAGTGAGAATTTGACTTCTTATCTTCTGATTTGTATCCCCTTGATCTCCTTTTGTTGTCTTATTGCTTTAGCTAGGACCTCAAGAACTATATGGAGAGAGTGGACAATCTTGTCTTATTCCTGATTTCAGTGGCATCACTGTGAGTTTCTCTCCATTTACTTTGATGTTGGCTGTTGGCTGGCTGTATATTGCCTTTATTATGTTTAGGTAATGTTCCTTGTATCCCTGCTTTCTCTAAGACCTTTATCATGAAGTGACATTGTGTTTTGTTGAAGGCTTTTTCATTATCTAATGGGGATGAGCATGTGGTTTTATTTTTCAGTTTGTTTATATTGTGATTTACATTGACAGATTTTCGTATGTTGAACCATCCCTGCATGTCTGGGATGAAGCCGACTTGATCATGGTAGATGATGGCTCTGATGTGTTCTTGGATTTGATTTGCCAGTATTTTATTTAGTATTTTTGCATCAATGTTCCTGAGTGATATTGGTCTGTAATTCTCTTTCTTTGTAATGTTTTTATGTGGTTTGTGTATCAGGGTAATTGTAACCTCATAAAAAGTGTTTGGCAATGTTCCTTATATTTCTATTGTGTGGAATAATTTGAGAAGTATTAGTATCAGTTCTTCTCTGAAAATTTTGTAGAATTATGAGCTGAAACCATCTGGTCCTAGGCTTTTTTTGGTTGGGAGTCTTTTGATGACTGTTTCTATTTCTTCAGCAGTTATAGGTCTGTTTAATTTGCTTATCTGGTCTTGATTTAATTTTGGTAAGTGATATTTATCCATAAAGTTGTCCATTCCCTTTAAGTTTTCCAATTTTGTGGAGTACAGGTTTTTATTTATTTATTTTTTTACAAGGAAATTTTTTCCCCCATATTCTTTTATTTTTTTTCCATTCAAAAAAGAGAATTTACATTTCCTCCCCTTCTCCCAGTCCCCTCCCGCTCCCCCCTTCCACTGCTTCCTTAAAAGAGGGCATGGTGCCCAGCCCTGTGGGAAGTTCAAGGCCTTCCCCCCTCCATCCCGTCCTAGGAAGATGTGCATCCAAATGTTTCCAAAAAGATAATACATGCAGAGGAGATAGGTCTTAGTGTCATTGTTGATGGTTTCTCATTCTGCCCTCATTGGCAGCCACCTTTAGAGAGTCCAGTTTGATCATATGCTCATTCAGTCCCGGTCCAGCTGGATTTGGTGAGCTCCCATTATATCAGGCACACTGTCTCAGTGGGTGGTCCAGCCGAGTACAGGTTTTTAAATATGACCTGATGATTTTCTGTATTTCCTTCACATCTGTTGTTATGTCCCCCTTTTCACTTCTGGTTCTGTTAATTTGGATATTCTTTCTCTGCCTTTTGGTTAGTTTGAATAAAGGTTTGTCTATTTTGTTGATTTTCTAGAAGAACCAACTCTTTGTCTCATTTATTCTTTGTATTGTTTTATATCTTCTTTGACCAATTGATACTTCAGGTGAGTATTTAATTTCCATGTGTTTGTGGGCTTTTTGCAATTAGTGCTGCTGTTGAATTCTAATTTTAAGTCATGGTGATACAATAAGATATTCCTATTTTTTTTGTATCTGTTGAGGTTTGTTTTGTTACCTAGTATTTGGTCAGTTTTTGAGAAGGTTCCATGAGGTGCTGAGAAGAAGGAATATTCTTTTATGGTTGGATGAAATGTTCTGTAGATGTCTGTTAAGTTTATTTGAGTCATAACATCTGTTAGTTTTCTTATTTCTCTGTTAATTTTCTATCTGACTGACCTGTCCAGTGGTGAGATTGTGGTGTTGAAGTCTTCCACTATTAGTATGTGGGGTTTAATGTGTGATTTAAGCTTTAGAAGTGTTTCTTTTACATATGAGGGTGCCCTTGTATTCAGGGCATAGATGTTCAGTATTGAGATTTCCTCTTGATGGTTTTTTCCTGTGACTAATATGAAATGCCCTTCTTTGTTTCTTTTGATTGATTTTAGTTTGAAGACTATTTTGTTAGATAATAGGAAGCTACACCAGCTTGTTTCTTAGGTCAATTTGATTGGAAAATTTTTTTCCCAACCCTTTACTCTGAGGCAATGTCTGTCTTTGAGAATGAGGTATGTTTTCTTGTATGCAGCAGAAGGATGGATTCTGTTTTCTTATCCAATCTGTTATCCAGTGTCTTTTTATAGGCAAGTTGAATCCATTTCTATTAAGGGATATTAATAACCAGTGATTGCTATCTCCTGTTGTTTTAGTTTTCATTGTTGGTGATGTTATTTTGTGTGTTTTACCCTTCTTTAGGATTTGCTGTTGTGAGATCATCTATTTTCTGTATTTTTGTTGATGTAGCCAACTTCCTTGGGTTGGAGTTTTCCTTCTAGTACTTTGTGTATGGCTTGGTTTATGGCTAGGTATTGGTTAAATCTGGTTGTGTCATGGAATATTTTGTTTTATCCTTCTATGGTGATTGAAAGTTTTGCATTTTATTCTGGGGTGACATGTGTGGTCTTAATATCTGCATAACGCTTGACCAGAAAATGACTGACAAACTGCCAATATGGTGGAATTCTCTTTTGAAAAAAGATGGTGGATTCTATGGGCCAGTAGGCTGAAGATGGATGCCCCATTGGTACAGAAAAACTTTGGGTGACTGTCCAGGCAGTGAGATGTCTCTGTCAATTCTAGAGTTTTGGAAGTTACTTACAATATACTTCCTGTTTACTTAAGTAATATTTTATTCTTCTGGAGTCTTTGATGGAGTTGAAGAATTTACAGTTATAGTTTTCCTTAGTTATGATAAAAGATAAAATAGATATAACTATTGTAATTCTTGTTTGATACCTGTTTTGTTATATATAATTTTATTATATTAAAGACTTCCTTTTTGTTTAAACTGAAAAGGGGAAATGGTATGGGAGGTCCTTCCGTCTATGTGTTGCTTTTATTGGTTAATGAATAAAGAAACTGTCTTGGCCTGTGATGGGCAAAACAACAGTTCTAGGCAGGGAAAACTAAAGTGAATGCTGGGAGGAAGAAGGGCATAGTCAGGGAAAAGCCATGGAACCTCTGGAGACAGATGCTGGGAACTTTAGCTGGTAAGCCACTATCACATAGCGATATACAGATTAATAGAAATGGATTAAATTAATATGTAAGAGTTAGCCAATAAGAAACTAGAGCTAATGGGACAAGCAGTGATTTAATTAATATAGTTTCAGTGTGATTATTTCATGACTAAGCAGCTGGGAACCAATGAACAGCCCCCTCCCTCAACAAATTGGCCAGGATCTTTTGGCTTTCATTGTTTTCACTGAGAAGTCAGTTGTAATTCTGATAGATCTTCCTTTATATGTTACTCAGCCTTTTCCCTTTGCAGCTCTTAATATTCTTTCTTTATTCTGTATGTTTAGTGTTTTGATTATTATTTGGTGAGGGGATTTTTTTTTGGTTCAATTCTATTTGGTGTTCTGTAAGCTTCTTGTATCTTCATAGGCATATCTTTCTTTAGGTTGGGAAAGTTTTCTTCTATGATTTTGTTAAATATGCTTTTTGTGCTTTTGAGTTGGATTTCTTCTTCTTTTTTTCTTTTCTTTTTTCCATTAAAAAATTTACATTTCCTCACCTTCTCCCAGTCCCCTCCTGCTCCCCCCTCCCTCCTCCTCCCTCCTCCTGCTTCCTTAAAAGAGGGCATGGTGCCCAGCCCTGTGGGAAGTCCAAGGCCCTCCTCCCTCCATCCTGGCCTAGGAAGGTGTGCATCCAAATAGACTAGGTGCCCAAACAGATGATACATGCAGAAGAGATAGGTCCTAGTGTCATTGTTGATGGCTTCTCAGTCTGCCCCCATTGGCAGCCACATTCAGAGAGTCCATTTTGATCATATGCTCGTTCAGTCCTGGTCCAGCTGGATTTGGTGAGCTCCCATTAGTTCAGGCACACTGTCTCAGTGGGCGGACCAGCCCCTCATGTTCCTAACTTTCTTGCTCATCTTCTCCCACCTTCTGCTCTTCAACTGGACATTGGGAGCTCAGTTCATTGCTCTGATGTGAATGTGGGTCTCTGTCTCTATCTTCATCCATCGCACGAAATTTCAAGGGTGGTGATCAAGATATTCATCAATGTGACTATGGGACAAGGCTAGTTCCGGCACCCTCTCCTCTGCTGCCCAAGTACCTAGCTGGGGACATCCCCATGGACACCAGGGATCCCCTCCAGAGCCAAGTATCTTGCCAGTCCTAAAATGACTCCAATAATGTAGATATCTTATTCCCTTCTCCAATATCCACCTTTTCTTCATCTCCACCCTCCCACTCCCCCAAGCTCTCCCCAGTCCTTCCCTTCTCCTTTCTCCTTCTGCCTCTCCCCTTCCCTCACCCCTTACCCCCACTTCTATCCCCACCCCCGTGCTTCCAACTTTTTCCTGGTGATCTTGTTTGCTTCCAACTTCCAGCAGGATCTGTATATGCTTTCTTTGGGTTCACCTTGCTTTTTGGCTTCTCTGGGCTTGTGAGCTATAAGCTTAGTGTCCTTTGTTTTATGGCTAGGGTCCACTAATGAGTGAGTACATACCATAATCGTCTTTCTGGTTTTGGGTTACCTCACTCAGGATAGCGTTTTCTATTTCCATCCATTTGCATGCAAAATTCAAGATGTTATTGTTTTTTTACCGCTGAGTAGTATTCTAATGTATATATATTCCACACTTTCTTGATCCATTCTTCCATTGAGGGGCACCTAGGATGTTTCCAGGTTCTGGCTATTACAAACAATACTGCTATGAACATAGTTGCACAAATGTTTTTGTAGTATGATTGGACTTCTCTTGGGAATATTCCCAAGAGTGGTATTGCTGGATAATGAGTAGGTTGATTCCCAATTTCCTGAGAAACCTCCACACTGATTTCCAAAAAGGTTGCACAAGTTTGCATTCCCACCAGCAATGGATGAGAGTTCCCCTTATTCCACATCCTCTCCAGCATAGGCAGTCGTTGGGGATTTTGATTTTAGCCATTCTGACAAGTGTAAGATGATGTTTCACCGTTGTTTTGATTTGCATTTCCATGATGGCTAAGGAAGTTGAACATGACCTTAAGTATCTTTTGGCCATTTGAACTTCTTCTTTTGAGAATTCTCTGTTCAGATCATTACCCTATTTTTCAATTGGGGTATTTAGAATTTTAACATCTAGTTTCTTGAGTTCTTTGTATATTTTGGAGATCAGACCTTTGTCTGATGTGGGGTCAGTGAAGATCTTCTCCCATTCAGTAGGATGCCTTTTTGTTTTAATGACTGTGTCTTTTGCTTTACAGAAGCTTCTCAGTTTCAGGAGGTCCCATTTGTTCATTGTTGCTCTTATTTTCTGTGCCATTGTGGTTTTACACAAGAAGTGGTCTCCTGTGCCCATGTATTGCAGGCTACTTCCCACTTTTTCTTCTATCAGGTTCAGTGTGGTCGGATTTATATTGAGGTCTTTAATCCATTTGGATTTGAGTTTTGTGCATGGTGATAGATAAGGGTCTAATTTCATTCTCCTACAGGTTGACATCCAGTTATGCCAGCACCATTTATTAAATATGCTTTCATTCTTCCATTTAGCCTATTTGTCAAATATGAGGTATTCATAGGTTTGTGGTTTAATATCTGGGTCTTTGATTCAATTCTATTGACAACATCTCTGTTTTTATGCCAATACCAAGCTTTTTTCATTACTGTAGCTCTGTAATAGAGTTTGAAGTCAGGGATGGTAATGCCTCCTGAAGTTCCTTTATTGTATAGGTTTGTTTTGGCTATCCTGGGCTTTTTGTTTTTCCATATAAAGTTAGTTATTGTTCTCTCAAAGTCTGTGAAGAGTTTTGTTGGGATTTTGATGGGGATTGCATTTGAATCTATAGATTGCCTTTGGTAGAATTGCCATATTTACTATATTGATCTTACCAATCCAGGAGCATGGGAGATCCTTCCATTTTCTGGTATCCTCTTTGATTTCTTTCTTCAAGGTCTTAAAGCTCTTGTCAAATAGATCTTTCACTTCCTTGGTTAGTGTTACCCCAAGATACTTTATACTATTTGTGGCTATTGTGAAAGGTGATGTTTCTCTGATTTCCCTCTCTGTTTCTTTATCCTTTGTGTATAGGAGGGCTACTGATTTTTTCGAGTTGATTTTGTATCCTGCCACTTCACTGAAGGTATTTATCAGCTGTAGAAGTTTTTTAGTAGAGTTTTTGGGGTCACTTATGTACACTATCATATCATCTACAAATAACGAAAGTTTGGCTTCTTCTTTCCCAATTCGAATCCCCATGATCTCCTTATTTTGTCTTATAGCTATTGCTAGGACTCCAAGTGCTATATTAAAGAGATATGACGAGAGTGGACAGCCTTGTCTTGTTCCTGATTTTAGTGGAATCGCTTTGAGTTTCTCTCTGTTTAATTTGATGTTTACTGTCGGCTTGCTATACATTGCTTTTATTATACTTAGATATGATCCTTGTATCCCTAATCTCTCCAAGACCTTTATCATAAAGGGGTGTTGAATTTTGTCAAATGCTTTTTCAGCATCTAATGAAATGATAATATGTTTTTTCTTTCAGTTTATTTATATGATGGATTACATTGATAGATTTTCTTATGTTGAACCAGCCCTCCATATCTGGGATGAAGCCTACTTGATCATAATGGATGATTTTTTTAATGCGTTCTTGGATTTAGTTTGCCAGTATTTTATTGAGAATTTTTGCATCAATATTCATAAGTGAGATTGGTCTATACTTCTCTTTCTTGGTTGCGTCTTTGTGTGGTTTTGGTATCAGGGTAACTGTAGCTTCATAAAATGAGTTTGGCCATGACCCTTCTGTTTCTATTATGTGAAACACATTAAGGAGTATAGGTATTAGCTCTTCTTGGAAGTTTTGGTAGAATTCTGCATTAAAACCATCTGGTCCTGGGCTTTTTTTGGTTGGGAGGTTTTTGATGACAGCTTCTATTTCCTCGCGACTTATAGGTCTATTTAAATTGTTCACCTGGTCTTGATTTAATTTCGGTATGTGGCATTTATCTAAAAAACTGTCCATTTCTTGTACATTTTCCAATTTTGTGGCATACATGCTTTTGTAGTAAGACCTATTGATTCTTTGAATTTCCTCAGTGTCTGTTGTTATGTCCCCCTTTTCATTTCTGGTCTTTTTAATTTGAGTGTTTTCTCTCTGTCTTTTGATTAGTTTGGATAGGGGTTTGTCGATTTTGTTGATTTTCTCAAGGAACCAGCTCTTCATTTCATTGATTCTTTGGATTGTTTTCTGTGTCTCTATTTTGTTGATTTCAGCCCTCAGTTTGATTATTTCCAGTCTTCTACTCCTCCTGGGTGAGTCTGCTTCTTCTTCTTTTTTTTTTCCTAGAGCTTTCAGGTGTGCTGTTAAGTCACTAATGTGTGCTTTCTCTGTTTTCTTTATGTGGGCACTAAGTGCTATGAACTCTCCTCTTAGCACTGCTTTCATAGTGTCTCATTGGTTAGTGCATGCTGCTTCTTTATTTTTGTTGAATTCAAGGAAGTCTTTAATTTCTTTCTTTCTTTTTTTTTT
>PVIU01029670.1:0-17224 GCA_004026605.1 Ondatra zibethicus
GTGTGCATCATCATCTAGCTCAGGGTTACAGTGTACTGCATCATCATCTAGCTCAGGGTGACAGTGTATTGCATCATCTAGCTCAGGGTTACAGTGTCCATCATCATCTAGCTCAGGGTTACAGTGTCCATCATCATCTAGCTCAGGGTGACAGTGTGCATCATCATCTAGCTCAGGGTTACAGTGTACTGCATCATCATCTAGCTCAGGGTTACAGTGTCCATCATCATCTAGCTCAGGGTGACAGTGTGCATCATCATCTAGCTCAGGGTGACAGTGTCCATCATCATCTAGCTCAGGGTTACAGTGTACTGCGTCATCATCTAGCTCAGGGTGACAGTGTGCATCATCATCTAGCTCAGGGTGACAGTGTGCATCATCATCTAGCTCAGGGTGACAGTGTGCATCATCATCTAGCTCAGGGTGACAGTGTGCATCTTGCCTCAGCCTAATACTTGGAACTGCAGGTAGGAGCTCTTAGCTGGGTGCATAAAGCTTTAAGCCTGGCACTTCGGAGGGAAAGGAAAGTGGATCTCTCTGAGTCTGAGAATGGGCTGCTCTACAGAGATCTAGGCCAACTAGGCCTACATAGTGATATATATATATATATCACTATATATATCATATATATATTCTCTCTCTCACACACACATGAAAGAGAGGGAGGGTGACAATGGGAGGGGGAGAGAGGGAGGGGGAGAAAGAAAAGAGGAGAAGTAGAGATGGAGAGATGGAGGGAGAGGGAGAGAGGGGGGGAGAGAGAATGAGATTGAGGATCCAGCTCTTGTGTTGCTCAGTCTTGGGCTGAAGTATTCTTGTCTTCCTGCCTCAGCCTCCTGAGTAGCTGGGACATAGACATGAGACTTTGTATTGAAATGTTGATGTTGATATTTTAATCAAAGAAGAGTCCATGCATGGCAGAAAGGTCTATATGGCTTGTGATTTTCCTATTAGCCCCCCCCACACCTGTGTTTTCAAAGAGACCTTTTTCTCTTAGTCATTTAGATGTTCTCTTATGGAACCCAATAACTTGAAATTAAAAAAAAAATGTCTGGTACCTTTTTTACTTTGTTGTTGAGGTATTTCTTGAAGCTATTAGACATAAATTCACTGTGAAGTTTAAAAATTCATGTTCAGTAGTGGTGTCTTATGTACCCTTTACCAGGCTTACCATGTCATAATTTCTAGGATAATCCTATTAGTATATGAATATATAATTGCCTTAGAGGCAAAGCTGAGGGGTCGTGGTGTGTGGTGAGCTGTGTGTGAGAGACTGTGAAAGAAGATATGGTGTCCCAGTGACCTACTTCATCCTTCTGTTGCCAGGAATAGAGAAATTTTAGAAATATGTTACAGAACGCGCGATAAGGAAAGAGCATAAAAATTCTAAATGTAACCCCAATTACTGTCAGTTAGTAACAGACCAGATTCCATGCCAATGAGATTTATCTGGGAATTTAGGGAACTAGAAATAAGAACGCAAGGTTTGGGATATATCCAGGGGAAGAGGGAAGGTCTGTGGGAATTCTTTAGAATCCTTTCCCACAGGCTGTCTGAGAAAGGGATGCTATTGTGTTGAATTATTGCCCAGAAGCCTAATCGGGCCAGCCATCTATCTTATTTTTCAATGACATAGCAACTGAGAAGGATAAGGCATGGACAATGCAAACTGCAGAAACAGGTATTTCCTGCCTCTCTGTGTATGGAGAAAGTCTGTCAACTCCTATCGAAAGCAGCCGTTGTCTCCTGTGGGAGACTGTGCATCTAGAGTATATTTGGCATTGTGTTCAGATGTGTTCCGTTGTCATGTGTATGAGAGTGTGTGTGTGTCTACATGTGTGCTAGTGAAAGAGGCCACTGTACCATGAACAAAATGACCTCCCCACACACAGGTAAGAGTGATTTGTTCTAAATTGTTGACAGAGACCACGCTCTCCTTGACTGCATTCAGGCTCCTGAGCCCTTTGCTTGTCTGGCCCTAGTGGCTAATTAATCTCTTATCTCGGCTCTTGCCCAGCCAAGTTCTAGCAAGAATCTTGCTGAGTCAGTTTAGTGAACTCCTTCTCCCCCTTGATACTTGATCACATTTCTCATTTTTTGCCCTTGATATGTGATCACTCTGGCCTGTTTTCAATCAAAATCCTGTTTGTTTCATCAGGAGCTCCCTACCCTCAATGTCTTTCTTCTCTTAGTCCTTTTCCATCTACTGAGCTCTCATTCTTTCTCTTGTTCTCTCTCTCTCCCTCTTTTCTCCCTCTTCTTTCATCCTTTCTTCCCTTCCTCTCCTCTCTTCTTTGCTGCCATGAATAATCTTGACACCTATTTTGTTTGTCCCAGGAAAAAAATTTCCTTCCCATTAAGAATACGTTTTCTTGCTAGACATAGTTGTACATGTTTGTACTTCCGGCACATGGAGGTTGAGACAGAATATTTGTCAGTTCAAGGTCAGCTTAGGCTATGTGGTGAGTTTTTGGCCAGTCTAGCCTACATAGTGAGACTCATTTCAAAAAACCAAAAAAAAAAAAAAAGGAAAAAAAGAGAAAGTTTTCCCCTTCTCAGTATCAATAGTTCAGACTAAATGTGCTCAGCACCAGTCTAGCCATCAGATGCTGCAGCTGCCGATTTCTGCATCTGTCCTTTCCTTAAGCATCCTAATTTTGACTTCATGAAGTAAGAACGGTTATTGATGGCCAGTGTCCTGTGCATGCTACCTAGAATGTCACTCTGCATTCCCTTCCACTCCCCACAGAATTTCATTTTCTTCATTTTGATTGATTGGAAATCATTAGAGCAGCCCCTGATGCTGTTGATAGACTTTCAGCTATTTCAGGTGGCAAAAGGACTTTATGGTCACTATGAGACCATGATGAGAGGCAGTTTTAATGACTTGAAATCGCCAGTGCAGAAAATGGCCAGAGGACATGGAGAAATGTAAAAATTTATACCGAGAAAGGAAAGGGCCACACAGAAAATTTTAATCGGCAACAATGGGAACCTGATGGCTAGTTTTTATTTTTATTTTTCTGGGCCTCCAAAAGTCCAGTTTGGTGTGACAGTAACTAAATAAAACAACTGCTAAGTAACGGGTAGAGCCTACTAATTTCTATTTGTTATTAGGTTAATAGACATACAAAAATATATTTCTTTTCCTCTAGAACTGAATTAAGGGCAACCATTTTACTCAAGTAACAAAACCTGAAGTGTTTAGGTGCCCTTAGGAGACGGCCTGCTGTGTTTAAATTCTGGTTTCTTACTTTGTCTTTTAGAGCAAGGTATTTAACCCCTCTGTCTCAGTTTCCTCAACTATAACGTGGGAATAATGGTATCCCCATCTCACAGGTGTAGTCTTCCTGGAGAGTCTTTAGCTTGTCACTGCTGCTGGAGCCTTGTCTGTTATTCCTTATTTGTTTCTTATTGTGTCCCTGGAGCTAAGGACCTAATCTTGCTTGTGATATTACCAAGGCACTGTGTTCAGCCTGATTCTGGGAAGTTGGTCGCAAGGTGACTGAAACTGGAGGTGACAATAAGTACTCTCAGTAGCTTGCCCGCCATGGGTGTGCCATGGTGTGCTTTGCATCGAAAGCCCTTTTAGCGGACAGATTGTCATGGCACTGGGAAGCACTGCTGCCTCTGCCCCAAGTATCTCAGGGATGTGGGCGCAATGACTGTCAGTTACAGTCAAGTTTTCATTATGCAAATATGGATTTGTAATGATGAAGAGCATCAGAGTGAAGCTCCCCGTGGGGTTAGTTTTGGCATGGGTAGAAAAATACACAGAATTTAAATGCCAGTGATCTCAGTAGTAATAAAGGCAATGTAAACACCCAAATTCAAGTTATTTTATAGAATAAACTGCCCAGTTAAGGGAGTGAGACTTTCTTAATTTAGGTTGGTAGAACCTGAGTTTAGGAACTTGAACATTTATAAGAAGTATATCTTTATGTTTTGATATATGGAACATTTCCAAATGACATGTGCTTACTTAAAACACCAAAGGCAATTCCTAAAGCTTTATCTTCGAATTAGCCTGTATATGTTGCATGTGTCTTGTAGTCAAATGCATCTGTGTTAATGTGCACATGCATAAAAGAAGATAGTAATGCTAAAACCAAACTGTGGAGAGAGACTATGGATTTGTTTTTCTTAATACTTCTTTATTTTATGTGTATGAATGTTTCCTGAATGTATGTCTGCACCACATGTATGCCTAGTGTCCACGGAGGCCAGAAGAAGGCATTGGATCTCCTGGAACTGGAGTTACACATCGTTGTGAATTAGCCATGTGGGTTCTCACCCACTGAGCCATCTTTCCAGCCCTGAATTTCTTTTTATTAAATAAAAAATGTAGTTCCTTTCTTTGAAAATGGTTTTTAAGCATCTACAGAGCTGTGAGCTGCATTGTGCCAGCTGACAGTCTGTTTTATTTTGAGTGTTTTGGTGCTGGCATCAAACCTCTGGCCTTACGCATGCTGGGAAGTGCTCTGCCACTGGGCTATACCTCCAGCCTTGACCAGTCGATTTTTCAGAAGGGAGAAACAAATAATCCATTAATCTTTAATGCTGTCATTTGTGTGGCTGGTTTTCTACACCAGCAGAAAAAAATTTGATTAATTGCTATTAACTGTGATGAATCCCATGGGTAATGAAAATTTTTTGGTCTATCTATTTTCTCCTCTTTATTCAAACAAATTGATAAAACAGTTTCCCAGAACTGTAGAAAATAAATATGTGTTTGTAAAACCACGGGACCACAGTGCTGTCTGTTGCTTATTTGGGATCTAGAGATGCTGTTCTATTGTCAGGATCTGAATCCTGAAGTCCATTTCCCTGTGAGCTTGTATTAGGCTCTTGTACTTATTGAGTCATTTGCTTAGGCTCAGACCTGCAGTCTGTCACCATTAACACCAAGGTGAATATGGCCTCAAAACTGGGGTCACATCCTCTGTGCCTTAAGCCTTGGAGTAGTTGTGCCTACAGCTGTGTACCGTTACAGCTGACTCCACACACTGTTGTCTGCACGGTTGGGTTCTGTTTACTCATATTTTCTGGAGGATTTTTACATTTGTGTTCCTAAAAAGACACTTGTATGTAGTTTTCCTGTCTTTGTTTGGTAAGGTAACACTGACCTCATAGAAGATCAGATGTGTTCTCTCTTCTGTTTTCTGGAAGAGAGTATAGAGAATTGGTGTGGCTTCTTCCTTCATTGTCTGGTAAGATTCACCAGTGGATCTATATGTACGTGGTCCTTTCTGGTATGGAAGGTTGCTGAGCACAGCATTTCTCCTGTATACAGGCCTACTCAGATCATCTTTCTTCTTCATGTGAGCTTTAGTAGAATTTCTTACAAGGACTTAATTCATTTCATGCAGTCTATTAAATCGACAAAGTTGTTCATAACATCCCTTTATTATTTTCTCAGGATCTGAGGGTAAGCAGTGATGGCCCAATCTTCATGTTATTGATAATTTGTGTGCTTATCTTTTATCTTTTTTGTCTAATGGGACTGAGCTAAGGATTATAAATTTTATTAATTATGCCAAAAAAGCAGCTGCTGGCTTAGTTGGCTTTATTGTTTTTCAATGTTCGGCTTTACTGATTTCTGTTGAGTTTTTACTATTTCTCCTCTCCTGCTTATTTAGCCCCTCAGTTTTAGGCATTTCTTCTGCACAGATGTGATGCCCCTTCAATGCCATCAGTGCTATAATTCCCTCCTAAGTGCTACTTCTGCATCGCACAGATTTTGTATTTTTTTCATTTAGTTCAAAATCTTTTTTAAAAATTCTCTTGAGGAGTCTGGTATTGGGGCGTCTAATCGGCCACTCTTAGCCAGGCTGTCTGTCACATCACCATTCCCCAGCATCTCATGACACCTCTTTTGGCGTCAAGGGAGATAGGAGAACCATGTGTTTGCCTCTGTCACTTCCAGTTTAAAACTATGTTTTCTGCTCGCTAATGTTTGATTTTAAATTTTTGATAAGTAGGCATTTTATTTGTTTCATTGTATGGGTAGTAGGCTGGGTCTAACTCTCTGTGAATAACATTTATGTTGAAGTTAGCTTTAAAATGAAGTCTTTAATTAAGTTTTTTTAAGAATTTATTCTTCATCTTAATAAAGATTTTCCAAGTTTAGATAAAACAAAAAAAAAACAAACAAAAAACAAACAAACAAAAATTCTCTTGAGGTTTTTTTCTTTGACCCATGTGGTTTTAGAACTGTCTCATCTAAACTTGTCATATGCTTTTGTGCATTAACAGACATACATTTTCCCAAAGTGCAATTAAAGAATTGTTCCTCCTGATAAACAAAATTGCATGCATTGGGCCTTTAATGGTTAGGGAGGCTGGAAAATGAGAAAGGAAGCAAAAGTTATTGAGCCATTTAAAAAATCTGGTCAAGTGTGCTAATTTATATAGTGAATGTATGCCAACATTAAAACATCTGTATAATTGAACCACTATAGAAATGATAAAATTATGTGATAAATTGGAGAGAATAACTACATTAGAGGCTAGTCCTGACAAGCGGTATTAGCTTTCTGTGGCTTAAGAGGGATGGGAGAGTCAACTCAATGGTTACAAGCATTTGTTCTTGCAGAGGGCCTGGATTGAATTCCCAGAGCAATAAAGCAGCTTACAACCATCTGTAACTCCAGTGCCAGGGCCTCCAATGCCTTTCTCTGACCTCCGTTGGCACCAAACATGTATACAGTGCATAAGCATACATGCAGGCAAAACACTTATACACATAAACTAATAGAATCTTAAACAATTAAATGAAATTAGATGCTAAGAAAGGGAAAGGATCTAGATTTCAGATTAAGGTTTATGATTACATGGGTGGGAAATCGAGGCAATGTTTTGTAAGAGCAGGGATCCTGAGGGGAGCCAGCTCCTGTGTCCTTGGTGTTTATGCTCCCAGCATTTAAGATTTACTCCACCCTACTGCCACTGGCTGACTGTGTTATTTTATTATTTGACACCATGCTTGAAGTTTATTTAGAAGTTCATTCACTGTTTATTCCTGTTTATGGCTGAATAATATTTTACTATATGTGTATATCATAATCTATTTAATCTGTTGATGGAACTTGGGTTATTTCCATCTTTGGTTATTATGAATTATGATTCTCTGAACATCCATATGTTTGGATACCTGTATATGGCTACGATTACTGACTTATTTGTAGCTACAGTATATGATAATTCCATTAGCTTGTTAAGGAAACCCCAAACTTTTCATGGTAGCTATGCCGTGTTGTACCCCGCTAACCATGTATGATGGTTTCTGAAACCTTACCAACAGTTGGTACATGCTCATATTTTAAATTGTTGTTCTTTTATTGTAGACTTTCTGGTAGGTGTGGAGTGGAGTCTCATTATAGTTTTCATTTGTGTCTTATTGATCAATAATGTAGATGACTTTTTTCCTATGTTCATTGGTTACTTGCCTTATTTGGAGAAAATTCTGTTGAGTTCTTTACTGATTTTTTTAATTGAATCAATTTTTATTGTTGAATTTTAAGAATTCTTTATGTATTTTGGATACTAAACCAGTTCTCAAGAAAAAGAAGCATATAAAGAAACAGTAAATTATGACATATTCGTAGGAGAGGAGGAAACTGACAGAAACAAAATAAATAGTAATTTGGAATTCATAATAGTTAAACACTTTAGTGAGTCAGAGGATGTAGATGGGAGGCTACTTGTTCACTTCCTGGCCACCTAGACCCTAAATAATCACACAGAAACTGTATTAATTAAAACACTGCTCAGTATATTAGCTCAGGCTTCTTATTAACTAACTCTTACATCTTAAATTAACCCATTCCTATTATTTTGTATCTTACCACGAGGCTCGTGGTTTACGGGTAAGTTTCCATCTGGCATCTGTCTCCTTCAGTGGCTACTTGGCGTTTCTCTGACTCTGCCTTCTTTTCTCCCCATCTCTGCTTAGAATCCCTGCCTAGCTCTATTCTGCCCTGCCATAGGCCCATAGCAGCTTCGTTATTAACTGATGGTAATAGAACATATTGACAGCATACAGAGGGGAACCCACATCAAGAGGAGATGAAAGAGGGGGACCATGATTGGAATATATTGTATGAAAGCAAAAATATATATGTTTTTAATAAAAAATATCAAGTCAGGGAAAATGTAAGAATGAGGAGCTCCTAAGAGGAGTTAGATCATCTGGAACTGGAGTAATAGAGAGTTGTGGTCTACCATGTGGGTGCTGGGAACTGAACCCTGGGCTCTCTGGGAGAGCAGCCAGTGCTTAACTGCAGAGCCATTTTCTAGCCCCATAGTTGTCTTAACCACTGAGCCATCTCCTCAGGCCCTCTATAAAATCTTTTAGATAACCACTGTATAGCAACTATTGTTTTTAAGTTATATTAGTATTTTTAGCACTTAGTTCATTTGTGATTAGAAACATGAAGGTCTGCGTATCTGAAAAAATTTTTAGGGGGTAGACATTTTTGAGGTAAGGTTCATGAAACCCAAGCTGGCCTCTGTAGGCAGAGACTGCTCTTTCGTTTCCTGGCCGCTCAGACCTGAATAATCACACAGAAACTATATTAATTACAACATTGTTTGGTCAATGGCTCAAGCGTATTTCTTGGTAGCTCTTATATCTTAAATTAACCCATTTTTATTAATATGTGCATTACCACAAGGTTGTGGCCTATCAGTAAGGTAAGGTTCTGGCAGGCATCTTTCTCCTCTGGCAGCTACATGGCATCTCCCTCACTCTACCTACTCTTTCTCTATAGCTCTGTTTGGATTTTCTACCTGGCTTTACTCTGCTATGCTATTGGCTGAAACAGCTTCTTTATTAACCAATGGTAATAGAGCATATTCACAGCATGTAGAGGGGAATCCCACATCAGACCACAAACTCAGATGTAACTGAGGATGACTTTGAACTTTTAGTTCTAGTATTTCCACTTTCCAAGTGCTGGGGTAACAGGCATGCACCCTATCCCCAGTTTGCAAAATGCTGCCAATGGAACTCATAGCTTTGCATCCATTAGACAAACACTTTGACTTGAGTTACATCCCAGACCCCTGTGTCTGAACATGGTGGAAAAGCATGTAGAGATAAAGGCATGTAAGCATAGTACACACAATGTGACCAATAAGTGCTTTTATTGTATATAATATACATTGTATCTAGACACATACAAAATTGGGCAATAAAATTATTTTGATATGTCTAAAACAAACTTCAGTTTATTTCTTAGTCAGTGTCTGTTTCTGTGAAGAGACACCATGACCATGGCCACTCTTATAAAGAAAGCATTTAACTGGGGCATGCATGCAGTTCAGAGGTTTAGTCCACTTTCATCATGGTGAAAAGCAAGGCAACATGCTGACAGACATGGTGCTGGAAAAGGAGCTGAGAGTTCTACGTCTTGTTCTGTAGGCAGCAGGAACAGAGGTTACTACTAGACCTGGCTTGGGCTTTTGAAACCTCCAAGTCCACCCCAGTGACACACTTCCTCCAACATGAACACACCTAGTCCAGCAAGGCCACCTTCTAATAGTGCCACTCCATGGTAACCAAGTATTCAAATCTATGAGCCTATGAAGGCCATTCTTAGTCAGACCAACACAGTGCATCAAAGGACATCAAGAAAGTGAGAAAACAACCTATAGGATGAGGGAAAATATTTATAAATCATGTCTGTCCATCTTGTCTGGGTTGATAATACACCCCTCAGGATACATAGACCATCTAACAAAAACCCCAATATTGGGCATGAGAAGCCCCCTTTCACATTATTGTTTAGGGGAGTCCAAGAGACTCCAAGCATTATAGGCTGTTGCTGTTGCCCTTGATGGCTTCCCAGAGGCTGAAGATAAGATCCTATTGCTGATGACACCGTGCCCTTTGGACCCAGAATGCAGAGGATCTAAACTCGATTTGATCTGAAAGCCTCCTCCCCTGATGACTAGCTTTCATAGTGCTAGAAGATGCCATGCAAACTTGCAGGGAGGGGAGCAACCAGCAGTCCTACCAAGCTGTCATGCCTATGAACTAAAACAACAACCAGCACGGCAGGGTAATCCTGAGGGTGCAATAGTGATATGCCTATCTTGGCAGTAACCAACCAACAGTTGTCTAATCAGACTTAAGACCCACTCAAGCAGAGAGAAATACCCGATCCTTGAAACCTAGCCAACTATCCAGGGCTAGTGATGTCATGGATCTTGGAGGAGAGCTCACAACTACCACTTGGCTTAGCTAGCATAATTCCTAAACGCATTCTAAACACTCGTCCTTATTCCTGTGATAAGTGTAGCTCTCACTTCTCATTAAAAATAAACCTGATGCAAGAGGTGGAGAGCATCACAGAAAAGCACAGCCGATCCAGCTGAAGAGAACAATGACCATGTATCGCTCAGCCCCCACTGCTGCGTCTGTAACAACTCTCGCACTGAAGGCTCAGGGAGATCATGGAAGAGGGGCTAGAACACCGTAAGAGCCAGAAGACCAGGAAGTCAGTTGTGAGGTTGTGTTTCCTAGAAATGCCTGGGAAGCTACACTCATGATGTGTCAATAACACGGGAGCCTAAACAAGATCTGAGCAAGAAAGGACTTGATAGCAGTAGACATACTAACATGGGCAGGGAAACTCTTCCCCAGGACCAACCCTAGAGAAAGAACTACAGGCCACCAAGAATTGCTGATAATAGGAGAAATAGTCTTCCTCAGGGACGAACTCCCAGTTGGTTATCAATACCAGATGATCAGTCACACATGTGTAGGACTGAATGGATATTTATATATTTCGGCATATATGTGCACACACATACACCAAGAGATCATGAGTTTGAGAGGAAGCAAGGAGTGGTGCATGGAAGGCATTGGAGGGAGGAAAGAAAGGGGTGGCATGATATAATTATGATTTAATTAAAAATAAAACTAATAAAAATGGAAAATATTATTTATTGAGAATTTCATATAGTTACTAATTCACAACATTTCCCCTACCCTCTTTCTCCTCACTCCAACTCCTACTTAAATTCATGACCTTTTATTCTTTAATTATTATTGTTACACACACACACACACACACACACACACACACACTCATATAATTTATGAATGCCTGCTGAGTTCATTTTGTCTTGCTCATTTGTCTCTTTGTTTAGGATTGACCACATAAGAGTGGATCACTCCTCAGGGGCTCATCCATGGAGAAGACTTATTCTTCTTTCCTCATCAATCTTTCATTGCCGATAGCCCTTCATCTTGGGACGGGGCCTTGTGTGATTCCCCCATCCACATTGATGTGTCAGTTGGTGTTACCATTTTACAAGTCTTGTTTAGGCAACTGTAATATTGAGATTTCATGGGTGCTGCTTCCCTCTCATCTATAGACAACACTATTCTTGGAGCAAACACCATGGTCTTTTGGCTCTTACAGTCTTTCCACATGATCTACAATGTTCCTTAGGTTTAGAGGTTGTATTACAGATTAATCAATTAGACAGCCTGTGGTCAGCTGTCCTCTGCATTTTGCCCAGCTGTGTCTTCTGTAATGGTCTCTGCCTGCTGTAAAAGAAGGTTGATGAGGGATGAGAACTACATTCACCCAGCAAAGGCAGCATGGGGAATCGAGTAATCAGCTTTCACAATCAATGCAGCTGTTTCCTTAAGAAGGTTGCCCACAGTATGCTGTGATATTCGCCAAATAATTAACTTATACTATTAAGTAAAGTTTGCATAGATACATACAAAACTGACTGCTGGTGAATATAAGGCCTGACTAGAGAAGTTCTATTATTTTCAATTATCAAAACAACTCCTACATAAAATCAGCAGCTGAATATATGTCTATATGTTGAAATGAAAATAACCTTCATAAAATTTTTAGCACCATTGAGGAATCAACTTTTTCAATTCATGATCAACTGTCCAATGTGATCATTCTGGGTAAGTATCTTTGCCATGTCTGTCACTACAAAGTCAGAGTACTCCACCCCTATTCATTAACTTAAAGGACTTTGTGACTTGTAACATATATTTCTATGATGATTTTAGGACTGGCTGACTTCACAGTCATAAGGAATTACCCTCTTCTTCCTTTTGTCTTCCATGCATTTCTCTTAGGCTGGCCCCTGGCAGAATTGCAAAATGGCTTCAGTATGTCTAGGAGTAGACTGTTGAATGAGAGATTGAGGGAGGAGGGCCTGCTTTTCATCCCGACTGCCGGGCTAGCTTACACCCAAAATAACCACACAGAAATTATATTAATTAAATTACTGCCTGGCCCATTATCTCTAGCCTCTTCTTGGTCAACTCTCACATCCTGATCTAATCCATTTCCGCCAATCTGTGTATCACCACAAGGTTGTGGCTTACCAGGAAAGATTCAGCATGTCTGACCTGGTGGCTCCATGACGGCTCTCCCTCTGACTCTGCTTTCTTTCTCCCAGAATTCAGTTCTGTCTTCCTTGCCTATCTAAGTTTTGCCCTATGAAAAGACTAAGGCAGTTTCTTTATTCAACCAATGAAAGCAACACATAGACAGAAGGACCTCCTACACCAGTATAGACCAAGTCCTGTCCATTCTTTGCAACTGGAAAACTTCTCCGGTACCCCTCTGTGGATGCCACATGTTTCATTGTCTGAAATGGCCCATGCTTAACCTGTCCCTATCCAGAGCCCATTGGTCTTTAATCCTGAATGTAGAGTCAGACTTGAGTCATTTGAGGCAGGGACAAGTCCCTTCATGAAGCCCGGCCTGGTTGGATTGTTCTGAGTCACAGGGGAAGAGGAACCTCAACTGAGAAAATCCCTGTAGGCCAATCTGTGTGGTATTTTCTTGATTAATGCTTGATGTGGGAAGGTCCATGTCCCTGCCAACCCAGAGCAGGTATTCCTGGGAGATATAAGAAAGATAGTTGATCAATGTCTGGAGGATAAACCAGTAAGCTGTATTCCTCCATGGCTTCTGCTTTAGTTCTTGTCATCAGGTTCCTGCCCTAGCTTTCCTCAATGATGGACTGAGATCAGGACATTGGCACCCTTTCCTCCCTATGTTGATTTTGGTCATGTCTTTATCAAGACAGTAAGCAGGCGAGGACAAAACTAAAATCTGTTAGCAAGAAGTCACGGGCAAGCTTGCTGGTGAAATGGCAGTCACTCTTACAGTGACAGAAGATATTTCATGCAATGCACTGCCCTTTAAGCTTTTGATAAGTGCTGAGCCGGCAGCAAAACCAAGGGTATATGTGTGAGTATTCACCATGCATCCATAGGGTATTATTGTCCAGGAATGTGTTCATTTACTTCACAATGGACATTCACTGTGAGGGGCAGGTTGAAAAACTGTAGGAAGTCTAGCAGTTACACCTGAATAGAAGGCCTTCCCACCTCTGCTTGGAAAGGTCAGTAGCAATCGGGTAGTTGGTGATTGTGGTGGTCCAGATAGTGTAGCTCTCATCGTTATTTACTCCCCTTTTTCACTGGGGTTTTCTTCCCATTTCATGTGACTTTGGAGAAAAAAAATAATAGTGCTAATCTATAACCTATTTTTTTTCCCCTTGTTCCTAGCCACGAGATTAGACATGTAGTTGAAGCGCAGCTAGTCAGTCTCCTGTTTTCCAGGTTGCAGCAATGTCTTCAGGGAAGGTGTGGGGTGCATGTAGACTCATGAGAGCCTTTCTTGGGGTTTTTGTGAGACAGTGTTCGAAACGTTTATGGTTTTAGAATGGAAATGAAAGCTAAATGGTAACTTACTTCTGAGATTGCAGAGGGCATTGTGGAGGAGAGAAGAAAGCCTGTAGGCAGAGACATGATGGGTAGAGGGTGCAGATGGTGCGCGCAAAGGAATCTGGGGCAGCACAATCCCAGTTCCACTTTTCTTCTGTAAGGGAGCCACCTCCATGTCCGTGCAGCCAGATGAGCTAAGATACTTCCTGCTTGGTTCCTGTGAGTGTGAGTTGGGTTCCTGTCATCTGTAGCTTCTGTATCTGAGAAGATATCTGAGCTTAGTTCTGTGATATTCATGATATTCGTTAAAGGGTTCACTTCAATACTTAATGTGCTTAATGAACCCCTGTGGTCCATGGTGAAGGGCCCACTCAGGTGCATGGGTTTAACTCATGACCATAGGAAAAATAACCTCAATCTGGAAATGGTCAGTGGCCAGTTTAAGTACTGTAGCTTGTTTCCAGTAAATGTTTCTGGGAAAGTGAGTTGAGAGACTTTTTTGTTTTCTTCCTGAGAGATGTATACAATGGCTTTTATTTTGAAAATATCTAAGGGGACTTATTAGATTGAGTTGAGTAGTTTTTAAATAGTTGAACTTGAGTTACTGTTGGTGAGGCTGACTTGGTATCAGTAGTTGCCTGTCTGGATTACCCGTAGTTGATGAAATATAACCATAAGAAAGCTGGGCTGTCGTGGTGCACACCTTTAATTCCAGCACTTAGGAGTCAGAGGCAGGTGGATCTCTGAGTTTGAGGTCAGCTGGGTCTCAGAGTGAACTGAGTTCCAGGACAGCCATGGCTATACAGAGAAACCCTGTCTCCAGTAGCTAACTAACTAACTAACTAACTAAATAAATAAATAAAATAAAATGTGGTGTCCTCTTATCTTTAGGTCCTTTAAATCTGATATTTATACTCTCAGGGGACCTTCCTGTTTTATGCCTAAAGTGTATCTGAGTAGAATTCTAGTTAATAACCCTGTGTCTGGCATTACCACAATAAAGTAGTTAGAACGTTGAACCTTAATATATCCAGGAACATTGGGGTTGGGGGAGCACCGACTCAATGGAACCTGAATTGGATAAGTGTGTCAGAAACCAGCATTTCTTCCACTTTCTAAGATGTTGGTAAGGTTACAACTTTTCCTTGTTTCTTCAAAGACAAATAAGGGACAAGCGCAGAGTGACGGAACGGGCCTGATACAGTTTTAGGATGAGAATGTGAAGTTAATGTAGTAAAACAAATGTTTCAGTGTAGCAGCCCTTTAATTCTTTAACTGTGCTGAAGGCGTGTGCCGACACCAACCGTGTAATGGCTGTATTGAGACAGGGAAATGACCCTGCTCCAGTATGCCCTGGTGTGCACCCAATGGAGTGTGTTCGTTGTCTCAGCGTGCTGTGGACCAACAACAAAATTGTATGTTGTTCAAGGGCATTGATAATAAACGGAGTGGCCACAAATAAAACTTTCATACTTTGTGACTAGCACTGAATAATTTGGGGTTTCTAAAAATGGGAAGGCATTTGATAATCTTCCGAGCTCTGGACCATCTGCAAACCAATTCCGTTTGCTTAGAGTCAGATACGGGAAGAATCAGGAGTCAGACTTGAAAGGGCTCTTTTGACAAAGCAGGACAGATGATGCTGCACCCAGGAGAATGACAGGCTGCCAAGACTTGGTCAGCGACTTTACTTTAAGGATGTTTCGCCATATGGTCTTCTCAGAAGGCTAAGGATCAGGTCTCAACGTCTAGCACATACACATTAATAAATCATGTTCTTAAACCCAAGGGCAAGCGCTCCCTGCATCTGGGAGATAGAATTCAACTGGAGCTGAGGGAAGGGGAGGAAGGGAGTTGACCTGGGCTGTGAATAGTTGGGGAAGGGTGTGTGTTTTGGGAAGGATAGTTGATACAGTATTTTCTAGGGCTACAAAGCTCTAGTGAGTTTTCTATGACCTCTATCAGGGAAATATTTCCACCAAGTAAAAAAAGACATCCCTATAGGAGTGCTGAATTTCAGAGTTAAAGACAGTTAAATCAGTTGGGAAGAGATTTGGAACTGTGACAATCATTTCTGAAATTTCTTTACAAACTGACTTTGCTGCTAGGAAAGAAGGCATATATTCCCATCTGTCCAGAGGAGAAATCTGTTAGACATTCCGTTAGCATTTAAGGCAAAATGGAGACTTCCAGTGTTGAGGAAGAGCTGGATGATTCTAGCAGGGTCTCTTTCCCAGAGTAGCACTTAGTGCCAACAGCTCTTCCTTTATCCTGGAATAGCCACATCTGAGTTTTCAAGAGATGACACGCTATGAGAAAGAGACTAGATACTTCAGAAGAAACTTTAAAAAGTTAGAAACCCCATTTAATATCTTAATATTTATTTAATTATATATACCATATACCAATAATATAATTAATATTATTGAAATAAATATTTAAATATTTATCACATCCTTCCATTCAATATGCATTGATTAGTATTTGATAATACTGGCCTGGGATACTGATTTCCAGCATCCTTCCTGGGCCAGCTTCTTGAGTATCTGAGACCACAGGCATGTGGCCCTATGTTCAGCTTTAAATAAGTTCAGGGTATTAAATAAACAAAGGACACCTATGATTACAAATTAACCAATTAATTTTGGAGCTAGAAGAGAAACCAAGAACTTGGAACATACTAGGCAGATGTCATGCTGCTGAGCTGCCCACTAGTCCTGGCATTTGCTCTGAAGGTTCCAGTGTCCCAGAGGAAAGCGTCACTGCTCCTCGCTGAGTTTGAGAACCAGTTCTGCCTCGGAGAAAAAGAGGCACTCACAGAGCTAGAGGGCATCTGGCCCTGAAAAGCAAAGTACAGGCTAGTATTCTTCAGAGAGATTGTGTCATATATTATTTAAGAAGAAGATAACTGTTGCCGATCTTGGACACAGGAATAGTATTGAACTCTTTGTTTCCTGAGATATTTTGAGTCTGAAAGATTCAAAGGATGGCAGAATCTAGAAGCAAAGCCTGAAAGGAGGCAAAGGCTGGAGGAGGAGGCGTGGAGGACCCAGCAGCCAGGAAGCTCTCGCCTAGGCAGGTGCTCAGAAGGCCAAGGAGAGGCAGAGATGGAGCTGGGGCCACGTAACAAACTGCACTTCCTGATTTACACTGGTCTTTGCTTCTGAGAACTCAGTTTTAATTGACTCGTAGACTATCTCAGAGACACAGCCCTTACAAATGAAAAACAACCTCTTGGGAACTTGATATGTAGGAAAGACAAAGCAGGTGCAGTACCTAGGGGGGCCCTGCCTCCATGCAGTCCAGTGCTGATGTGCACCTCTGGGGGCTTTGTCTCCATGTAGTCTAGTGCTGATGTGCACCTCTGGGGGCTTTGCCTCCATGTAGTCTAGTACTGATGTGCACCTCTGGGGGCCCTGCCTCCACATAGTCTAGTGCTGATGTGCACCTCTGGGGGCTTTGTCTCCATGTAGTCTAGTGCTGATGTGCACCTCTGGGGGC
>PVIU01029671.1:0-17223 GCA_004026605.1 Ondatra zibethicus
TTAATTTTTAATTGTAGTTAACCATGGGTAATTGAAACCTTGTTTTTCAAGTGGGACCATAGTACATTTGATTTTAAAAGTTCAACAAACAGGAAAAATAATTCTTACCTCAGCCTTTAGTTGCTCCCCACCAGTCATGGCCTCTAATTGCTCTGTTGTCATTTCCTCTGTAATTTCGATTCCTGCCATTTTTTGTACCACTTCTTTCAATATTAGTAGGTCAAAACTAATACAAAAAAATTAAACCAGTTAAAATTTCAAATATAAAAAATACAAAATAATTAATATCCTGAGAATCTTTATTTAAACATAAAGAACAAAAGGGAACACCAAGGCTTGCTTTTTTATTTTATTTTTAAATAAAATAGTTATATCACTTCTAGTACTACAATAGAAATATTTCATGTTTACCTTTGATTTTTTTTTACCTGGATTAATTTGAAGTTTGGGGCTAGGATACAAAAAATAAAAGTAATATGAAACATACTCAGATACTATTTACCCAAACTTCATGTTTTCATTCATAGTTTTCATTTGCATCCTCCCTGACCTTCCTCCCCACCCACTAAATTTCATGTCCCCCAAGGGTTCATGTGTTAAGGCCTTGATCCTAATGGTGGCAATATTTTCGGAAGATTCTTGAAACTGTAGGTGAGGCCTAGAGGAGAAAACAGGTCCCTGGGAATATATTCTTAGGGGCAGTATCTTGTCCCTGACCCCTTTGCCCTCCCATTCTCACACCTTTTGTCTGTCTGTCTCTGTGTGTCTTTCTGTTGTATCTGTTTCTCTCCTTCTTCTCCTCACTTCCTCCCTCTCCCCACAGACACGCAGTCTCTTCCCTTGTGCTCTCACTTCTGTGAGGTGATAGTTCTGCCTGACCACACCACCTTAAGTGGTGATATTCTGCCTCACATCATAGTTGCTACCTTCAGACTGAACTCTCTGACACTGAGTAGAAAAGAATCATCAGTCTCATATGACTTCTTTCAGGAATGTGTCAGAATGACAAGAAAGTAGCACAGAATACTTTACAGTATTCTGTATGAATAATGAACAGGGGAGTAGATCATTTAAGCCATGCTCATTTGCTCCTTCAAATGTCTAAGAATGCACATAAGCACAGAGCCATGTGTTTACACAACTGCAGCCTTTACCAACTTGAGTAACTCTAATATTTAATCTATTGTTCATAGTTCATTTTCATCAGCTGCCCCAATAATATTTTCCTTCTCCAATTCAGGATGCTCACTAAGTTTCTTACAGTAGATAGCCATCTCGCTAAAACTCCAAATAATAAAACTGAATACAGCCCTGCAATACTCATATAAGAGAGGGTAAGGAGGGAAAGAGAAAAGTAAAGTGCCAAGTTGTGGTACTTGAACCTAAAGTAAAAGTTTTTGCAAAAACACTAAGCATGTTCTAGTTATGTGGTAGCAGTTACACATTTTTTGAGATATAGTCTCACTATATAACCCATGGTAGCCTCAAATTCATGCTTCTCCCCTAGATGTTCTGCAATTATAGGCATCTCCCACAATACCTGGCTAGGTATGCACATTTAGAACTGTCAATGAAAATAACACTTTGTGACTTCAATAACTTTCTTTAATTACATAATTTTTCCAAGTGTAAAAGCACACCTATCAATATACAAATTATTGGACAAGGTATACTTTTCTAATATTCTTATCGGGGATTCCTTTCCATTTGTCATGCTTTCCCAAATCAGGCAGTTTCATGCAAACTAATACACAACTACCAATGTAGCATTGAGATGTATTAAAACAGTCTTAATTAAATGGCCACTAATACATATTGACAAGAAAGCAAACTAAATTATAGATTAAAACTAGTGTTCTCATGGCTTGTAGAAAGAAAGAAGTAAAATACAGAAGTGACAGAGATTACAAAGGTAGCAACAGTGTCCCAACAAAACCAAGATATATTTTTATTTTTTCCCAAAGCCAAATAGCACTGTCAGAAATTATTTTAGCACCTGTTTGAAACACCAAAGAGCTTTTATTTTTTGTTGACTTTGTATCAGAAAGTGTCTATAAACAATATAGTCATCTGATTATAATCAATCTAGTGGTGCTGTTTATTCAAAGCCTAAGCATTGCCACTGGCCCCACAGTATGTACAAAAAAGAAAACAGTTAAAATCACATAAGTCTTACATATCCCTAAATTCACATTCAAAAAGTAATTTTTTTACTATATACTCCCTTAAAGAAACATTCTATCAAATGTGTAATGTAGTAAAGAAATCAACAGTATAATGTTTTGTCATAAAAGAACATTCAATATTCTTTATTAAACATGTACTCAAAAATCTTAATGGTAAAAATAAGTTAACTGTCCTTTTAATGAGTTATATCTGTAGCCAAATACTATATTGCTAAAGAAACAATCTCTCTGTATTAATTTCTAATTTATATTCAAGATTCAATATATAGACAGGCATTGTAGCACATGACTCTTTGGTGTAGGAGTTCCTTCTGTTTATGTGTTGCTTTCGTTGGTTAATGAATAAAGAAACTGCCTTGGCCTAGCTGACAGGGTGGAACTTAGGTAAGCAGAGAAGACAGAACTGAATTCTGGGAGGAAGAAAGCAGAGTAAAAGAGAAGCCATGGATCCTCGACCTGAGACAAATGCTGGTTAGAATCTCCGGTAAGCCACTGCCATGTGGCGATACACAGATTAATGGAAATGGGTTAAACTATGTAAGAGTTAGCCAATAAAGTTAGAGCTAATAGCCAAGCAGTGTTTTAATTAATACAGTTTCTATGTGATTATTTTGGGTGTAAACTAGCCGGGCGGCTGGGACAAACAAGCAGCCTCCATCTCTCCTTCTCTTTAATCCAACAACTCTTTAATCCCAGTACTCAGGAGGCAAAGGCAGTCCTCTGTGAGTTTTATGCCAGCCTAGACTTCGTAGTGAGTTCCAAAAAGGAATTCAAGGCCAGCCTGGATTTCATAAGTGAGTTCCAGGATGACCAGGGCTACATGGTGAGATCCGGTGTCAAAAAAAACAAAAAAAAAAAAAACAAAAAAAAACCAAATTCTATATAATACTTAAAAGGTTGAGGGAACAAAGGTATGAATTTTGAGGACAATCAGAACTGCAAATGAGTAGCCATTCCAGTTAAAATCTATGAGTCTGACAAAGTAACAGTAATGTCAACATTCCAAATCCACCAGAAGTGCTTGAATTATTGAATTTCATATCCATATAACTTACCTTTTGCCTGCCTTTAATTGATTGGCTACATACTGAAGAAGACCAGCAAGATCAATCGGGTATTTACGGAACACTGCACCACAGAAACTAGCCAGACCTACATGAAATAAAAAGTTATGAAACAAAATGTATTACTATAATTTATTAGTATTAATGTATTAGTATAATTTCAACAAATTCAATTTCTAAAATAAAATGAGGTATGAAAACATTTTTAAAGATTTATTTATTTCATGTGCGTTTGCGTTTTCCAACATGTTTGTATGTGGCCGTGTTCATACCAGCTGCCTAAGGAAGCTATAAGAGTGTATTAGATCCCTGGAACAGGTGCTGTAACTGCCGTGTGGGTGCTCGGAACTCTTGTACTCTTGAAGAGTAGCCAGTGCTCTTAACCACTGAGCAATCTCTCCAGACCCATATGAATTAAGTTTTGACTGATGTAACTGTATGGAGTTTTATAATACCAATACCTAATGTTTATTAAGTATACATATATAAACATATTATCTTAATTCTTACAATACCTTAGGTTACTATAAACCTACTGATAAGGCGAATTGAAGAGATGGATCACATAACTTGCTGGTGGTGGTAACAGTACTAACTAGGCAATAATTCAACCTATGTACCCTGATCAGTTAGGACTCAGTCATGTAGAATACCAAGCAAACTCAAAACAGCCAAATTCCCACCCATAAAACAGTTGGAGTCAAAACAGATTGTTTATATCTAAGAACATGTTACAATTATAGACAACAAAAGAAACAAGCAACTTTTCTAGAATCAGACATAGACCTTTTTATTTTTATTTTATACATATTTAATTATTTATACATATCTTGCCTACATGTATGTTTGTGTGCCACATGTGTGCCCAGTACCCATAAAAGTCAGAAATTGGTGTCAGACTCCCTAGAACTGGAGTCACAGAAGGTTGTGAGCCACCACATCAATTCTGAGATTAGAACCCAGGTCCTCTTCAGACTCCCTAGAACTGGAGTCACAGAAGGTTGTGAGCCACCACATCAATTCTGAGATTAGAACCCAGGTCCTCTGAAGAGCAGTCAATGCTCTTAAATGCTAGAAAGACCAATTTGAACCAATAGTCCCTTTCACTTAAAGAAGAGAGAGGAAACCCCAGGAAAGACTAAGAGGAAGAGTGTCTAATAATCTGGAACTTATCTAACAGTTATTTGCTAAGCACCTAAATAATTAAACCAACATAGTCCTGCCCTTGGAGCTTAGAGTTCAATAAGGAATTCAGAAAACTGAATGGATATGGTTAATAAAAGGTTCTATGATAGTACTAGGAGCAAAAAAATAGACTTCTGGATGGTTTGCATTAAAATAAGAGTTTTCCAAAAAATGACTTCTTGTTTGAAATCTAATGATGATGAAATCAGAAGATGAACTGAATGAAATGAATGACCATGAAAGGGTATCTAAGTAGAGGAAAGACAGTACAAAAGGTCTATGAATGGCACAAAACTTCAGTATTAATGGAATTAAAGACTGACAAGTGGGGGGGAGCTAGACTAGTCAGGGCCTGATTCTAAAAGGCTTGAAGCACTTACTTGTAGCACTTACTAAGTATTTCATGAGCTAAGTAAATGTAGAATGCTTGCTTAGTATTTGTGAGGAACTAAATTCAGTCCCCAGTATTGTAAGGGGAAAAATCAAACTTTACAGGACAATAGGAGTCACTACAAGATTCAAATTCACATACATTACAAGAGGAAAGAGTACATCCTCTCATAACACTAAGTTAGAAAGAAAGGGAATGTCAGCTTCCAAATGCCTCCCCTAAATTCTCCCGTCTACATACTAACCCAGCCCAACCCTGCTTAGCTTCCCTGATCAGATGGCACTTAATACATTCAGGCTGGTATGGCCAGAGATTGCTTCCTCAAATTCTACCATAGTAAAAAGTAGTTTCTTGAGTAAAGAAAGTTAATAAGTACTTAATAAATCTCCTTACAGACCCAAGGTCTCAAACAGTTTCCAAAACTAGCCAAGTGGCCAATTATCTTCAAGAGTGCTTGAGAAATAAGCCCCTAAATGGAAAACACAGGGTAACCAAATAAAAGATGGCGGTTACCACTTCCTTAGTATCACCAATAGTACTATGAGCCTTAGAAAAAGAAGAGCACTTACTCTGAAGCCAGTTTGAGATGGTTGTGTCATCATGCTTCATTTTCTCCTTTTCTGGATTAGCTAAAGCTTCAATAATACAATCTTTCACACATTAAGAAAAAATTATCACATCAGTAACAAAGACCCTTAAACCCCCACATCTTGAGAGAGAAATAAAAATAACTATACTCATTGTATATCAATTCTCTGTTGCTCTCTTTCTCATCTTCTAACAAGCAACATTCCACCTGATTCAACATATTTGGTAAAACAAGGTCTCTGCACTCACACATGTGCATGCATACATACACACACACATACACACAGTTTCTCTTCCAATACTTTGATCAGTCAATTGGAGCAAACTTAGATCATTACCTAAGGAAATCAGAAAGAATAACTAAAACATTCAGCATTTAAATACAGGACACATGAAGTCTATATATGGCTTCACATGAAAGGATACAGGCCAAAACATCATAATTCAATGAAGTGAGGTATTTCAATGAATCTACTACAGGTGTTATCAAGTTATCATATTTCTGTATTTGTGACAAGATCTGGAAGAACAAGAAAGAGTAAGATGCATTAACTAAATAAAAACTTCTATGCTAATTAATATTCATACTTATCCAAAATTAGAAATAATACAATTAAAATGGTTTTTCTATTTTGCATTTATTTATAAATATGAATAAAGCATATTACATATTACAATTAATGCTCTATACAGTATTTTTCTAAGGCTACATTTTTCATTTAGAAAACAATTCCAAGAGGTCTAAATTTGGATTTTGGAATGGTAGAGGCCAGTCCTGTTTTAAATGTTATTTAGTCTTTCTAAAATGGACTCTTTGCTCTTTGTTTCAGGTACACATTTTTAGTCTTGTTTTGATTTTTTTGCGTTTTGTTTTACCAAGTGAGAGAGAAAACATGATGTTGGGTGGCTAGGAAGGTAGCAAGGATCTGAGAAGACTTGTGGGAGGGGAAAGAATATGATCAAAATATACTGTATGAAAATTTCAATAATGATAATTTCAAAAAAAATAGGTAATGCCGGGTGGTGGTGGCATACGCCTTTAATCCCAGCACTTGCAGGGCAGAGAAGCAGGGGGATTTCTGTGAGTTTGAAGACAGTCTGGCCTACAAGAGCTAGTTCCGGGACACAAAGACATCCTGTATTGAAAAAACATTTTTTTTAAAAAAAGAATGCAACACTGTTAAAACTGAATCAGAGTGAAACACTATTCAGATGTTTCTAAAACGTAACAGTAGTTCTGTTGTACATTACTAGAAAACTGATCGATATTATGTGAAGTTTTGTTTTTAGCATAAATTGGCATTTCATTAGCTTTTTCCCAAAACATCTTAAAATTTACATCATTTTATTTCCACTTGTAATGATTTAAAGAAAACCAAAAGGAAAACCCCTTAAAATAATATTAACTTCAAAACGTACATAATCAAACAAAATGGTTGGATTGCTGTGGCTCAACTTGCCAATTTGTCTTCCTGAAGGCTTCACATTTTCCTTGGTTAGACGCCTATAAGGGAGAGAAATGTCAAGGTTCATACTAAGTACCATTACTCAGATGTTGATAAGCTCTGCTATATCATGAGAAGAAAACTGAAACACACAAAATGGATCTGTACAAACTACTGCATTTTCATATATTCTGCAGCAGAAGTTGAACTTTCAGAGGGAATTTCAAAGTTTAAGAGTTAGTTATCTATTAAGAATAAAACTTACTTTACTATACAAATACATAAAATAACTTTTTAAAATCTAAATAAATTTTAGATTTACCAGGTTTTGTTTATCAGTTCAGGGATTAGTTCTCTCATTTTCTTATTCAAGGTACATATTTTTTACAATTAACAAATTATATTCCTTTCATTCTTCTTTATTTCTTTTGCACTCAGTATACTTTTTCCAAGATTCTAAAAATCTGTATCAGTGAAACTTGTATAGCTCAACACAATTATTACACAAAATTGGAAGCTTTTCTGAGATGATTACATAATAAAAGCAGCAACTCTATAAACAGCTATAAGTGTGATAAAAAGCAATCCATTAATTAAAACAATGTTATAACCAGGTACTTCCTCTTCTTGTTTCCTACATTCCCATTCCCTGCCAGTGGAGAAAAGAGCCCACTGGTTTAAGCTTGACTCCATAATCTCTGCCTTCACACAGCACCACCTTTGCCTAGTTCTAACACTACTTTTGGGTGGTTCTACTTGCCAGGTTTACACTCTCCCTTCTCACATACACTATATACTTTATTCTACTCTCTGTCTTTACTACCCTGAAGGGAAAAATAAGCAAAACTAAAGAAATACTTTCTTGATGGCATTCAACCTTCAAGCTACCAGAGTTTCATGCATAGAAAACACAACCAATGAGCATTTATAGAATGAATGATTTGAAAACACAAAATTACCCAAACAACACATTAATATACTCCACTCTCAGTGTAAAAAGTTTAAGCAGCAAACTCATAGTTTGGTGAAACAGTTACAGCTAAAATATAATAAAAATCCAAGGATATTAAAAATTCTGCACACATTGTTCTACACTAAATAATTTAACTCATATATGCATTTATATTAATGCTTTCTATGACACAGGAATACAAAAATGAGAGCAGTTCTTGCTCGTTTGGCCTAACTAAAGACTCATATTTAAAATCATTTTTTTGAAATTTTCCCGTTATTTTTTGTTTGTTGGTTTTTCTGTCAGTCTCACCTCAGTAGGAAATAAAGGTGGGCTCAAATTCATTGTCCTCCTGCCTCAGAGTGCAAATACCGGGAATACAGGAGTATGCCAGTACTCCTGAGAATTTTCTTTTTAAAAAGCTAAGAAATCTGAAAACAGTACTTATATCCTATCAATAATATGAAAAGTGAAAATAGTATGTCCATATTGCCTTGACATAAAAATGCCTGGAAGGATAAATAAGAATCTAAATACTGGTTACTTCACATTTCTCTTTCTGGAGAGTATTGAGTGTGTGGAGAAACGGATGAGAGACATTTTACTGAACACCTTTTAAAAATGTATATATGTTATAAGGGCACAATGTGATTTTTTTTATCTATATAGGCATTGCAGAAGGAATCTGTCAAACTATCATTTTATTGCCTCAAAAACTTACTTTTATATTGTGGTGTGAATCTCAAAAATCTACTCTTTTAGAAATTTTGAAATATACATTATTATTATTAAATGATCACCACACAGTAGAATATGTAACTAAAATTTATTTCTTACGTCTAAGTGAAATATTGACTCCTTTGATCAACATTTCTCCTTTCCTTCATATCTCCCCCCCCATATTTCTCCTGCTGCTACTGCCTGAGAACCGCCTTTCTCACTTTAAAAAGGGAGGAAATTCTGTCAATCACTACATTGACAAAATGGGAGAACACTGCGGTAACTGAACTAAACTAGGCATAGAAAGATAAAGCTATATAATACTTGCATATAAAATCTGTATACTCATTTACTGAAATTGAAATCATTTGGTCATATAATTTTCAAGAACTTTATAAAAATACAAAAATGAAAAGAACTCTCATTGTAATGTGCCTAAGTAGAACGCTACTATAATTTTCCTAAGGTGTACTAGATCTACAAATCAATTTTGTTTGGCAGTATGTTCTGGGGAAGGCTTCAGAGAACTGACACTTGAGCTTACTTTCTAAGAATGAAACACGGATGCAGAGGAAAAGGCAAGCTAAGGGAAAACTTGTACAAATGAAGGAAACAAAAATACATACAATGGAAGTAAAGGCTACATACAGAGAGTGTGCTACATTCATACATTCAGGTACACAAGTAAGCTCAGTACAGCTGGTAAGTATAATCATTAGGAAATGAGGTAGGATATATATGGTAGGGAAGAGCAAGGAGTATCTCTCACATCACCATGCCATAAAGTTTGACATAGAGCCTGCCAAGTACTGTCAAGTCACCCAAGGATTTTGAAGTGAGGGAATAATATGAGATACTATGCTATTCCAGATTAAAAAAAAAATAAGGTTGTTGTTAGAGAGTACAGAGAATCAAGGAAATGATAAAGCACTCACTCAGTACCTAGCACAAACCATAATAACACACACACACACACGGCCTGATCATTCTCATATATATGTGTATATACGTATGTGTTTATGTATTGTTATGATATATACAACCTGACCTGATTTTGATAACCTAGAAACTGTATCTGTAGGTTTAAGTCAAATCTCTTTCAACAACCAAGCCTACAGTCTCCCCAACAATTACTTCCTAAAATAACTTCCATTAAATAATTAGATATTTTCTTCTCCTGTCTATCTTCCCACACCATTATAAATAGTCTATGCAACAACTGTGACCATGCACATGGCTGCTTTTCCAGTAGACAGTGTTCACAGACACAGACCCATGCTAGCATAAAGTACACAATTTTCATAACCTTCAAATAATTTATGGGAAAGTATAATTAATATCACTCTTATGAACAGAGTTTGATTCCCAGGGCACACATGGAGTAAGGAGAGAACTCATTTCCAGTAGTTATTCCCCAACCTCCACATGCATACCATGGCATATGTATGCCCACATACATAGACATATAAATCTAAAAAAATAAAAATAAAATATTAACTTGTAATTAAAATAAGATTACATAAAACTTAAGTCATTCTAGCTGCCATATATAATCAGCTATACCTTTAACAAATATTTATGAGCTTTCTCTAAATTAAGACTCTCAACAAGATAGCTGAAACAAAGTAAATTATATCCAGATATAAATAGGATTAAAATAAAAAACTTACTTCATGATATACTTGGCTCTGTCTATTGTTTGAGCTTTAACTTTTACTAAAAGTGGGTGACCATTATAAGTTTCATTCTTCCACTGGCCATATAGACGGTATCTTTTAAAAAATGAGATGAAAAATTAGAAAACATTAGGTGCTTAAAAGTTAGTGCACTATAATTAATTAACAGGAATCAACAATCTGAGTAAGTATTTACCTATGCTGATAGGGAAATGTTTTAAACATCCCCCATAGCTCCTCAGACATGCAAGCATTGCAGTCCATCAAAGAAAGAGATGGAAGTAATACCTGGTCAGTAATGCTAAGCAAACAGCTAAGGATAACTTCCTAAGAAGAAAGCAAGAAAAAATATGTCAATAAGGGTCTTATTTCAATATATCGTCAAAATAGGAGTACCAGTCTTAAAGGAATTGCCATTTTTAAATCTCATAACACAATATATATAATTCCCCACCCTGTCATTGTCTTTTCTCCATCCAAGATAGCAAATGTGGTGAGATGCAAAGGAAGTAGCAAACAATGAGGGGCTTAACCTTTTTCCTTAGATAATATGGTAATCTTCAAAAAGAGGATGTTGGCTTTAGAAGAAAAATATAACTGAGCTGCCAGAAGCTGTACTGAGCACATAAATTATAAAATAATTATTTCCAATGATAGTTAAATCTTGTTCATAGTAAAATATTCAGCATGGTACATTTGACAAACACACCCATTATTTAATATTTTCAGTCTCTTACCGTTTTTTCTTTATCTTCTTGTTTGCTTCCATCAGACTGAAACTAAAATTTAAAACAATAACATATTTAAAAGTTGTTTCCCTAGTTTATAATTTTAAAAATTAAATTATATGTTACTTAGATGTTTGCCTTTTTACATACATGGTTATTTGAACTACAACATATTAATAAGAAACATTTTAAATTTTTATGTATACTTTTAACCTCTAAATAATTTTAAAATCCATGAATTTTAAGTATAAATATGGGTACAGTTTGTTTCTTTATTTTTACATGTATGTCTATGAGACGTGGTCTCATGTAGTATTGGCTGGTTCCTAATTCTCTTTGTAGTTCAGGCTGACCTTGAACTTCTGATTCTCCTGCCTCCACCTCCCAAGTGCTTGGATTATAAGTGTGTGTCACCACATCCAGTTTATGAAGTACTAGGGTTCAAGCCCAGGGCTTTAGGCCCACTAGACAAGCACTCTGCTAGCTGGGCTATTATCCCCAACCCTAAGTATCAGTTTTACATGACAATTCTTAACATCATTATAAACCAAAGCTTCCTAAAACTCATATTAAGCATTAGTTATTAAACTTAGGAAAACTGTAATCATCAAAATCATTTAGTTCTAATGCACTTATATTTTCAATCCACATTCCCTTACAGTAGCAGTTTTCAACCTTTCTAATGCTGTGACCCTCTAATACAGTTCCTCATGTTGTGGTGACCCCCCCAACCATAAAATTATTTGTTGCTACTTCGTAACTGTAATTTTGTTACTGAGTGGTGTCTCAGGTCCTAAGACCATCAGAAATATGTTTCCTGATGGTTGGGACCCACAGGTTGAGAGCCACTGCTTTACAAAATCAATATAATCAAATACTAATATAACCAAAACTCAGAACAAAGGAAATGAATCTAAATTGCATTATAATTCACCACTATCAAAATGCTCAACAAAAAGTAAGTCCAAATTATTTGTGAAACTGCTGACATAAAAAAAAAATCACATTTTGGGTCTTTATTATCCCAATACAGACTGAACCTTGAAGCGACTTGTTTGACAATGCTATCTAGTCACTTAAAATGATACTATGAAAGCCGAGCATAGTTGTGCATGCCTTTAATTCCAGCACTTGGCAAGCAGATCTCTGAAGAGTTCAAAGTCAGCCTGGTCTCACAGAGTGAGTTCCAAGACAGCCAGAGCTAATTAAGGGACCTTATCTTAAACAAACACAACAAAAACATTAGTGATGCTTATAGGTGTATGTTTATAAAGATAGAAAACCCAAAAATACAAACGAAGAACTGACATATAAGGACAGTCTAGACATCAGGAAAAGGCAAAGTTCAAAACTGAAGCAAGCGAAGGAGAAAGCTATGATGCAACACCATCTATCTCATTTTCTTGTTAAAGAAGGGATTCTTTTACATGCGTTTGAGCAAGTTATCAAATATTCCCAAAGAGAAGTCTTAGGTGCTTTAGTTTTAATCTATCAATGATTTAGGATGCATACCAACGTATCTTCTTCGAACTGGCAGGTTCAAGAAAATAGGGTTCTCTTTCACAGATACAACTGAGTCGACTGATAGTTTGTCAGCAAATAAGGAATTCCCTGTTATGAAGTAATCTTTTTGTACACTGTGAAGAAATGTCACTCCGAATGGTTTAATAAAAAGCTAAATAGCCAATAGCTAGGGGAGCAGAGAGTGCTGGGAAGAAAGGCAGAGTCTCGAGGAGAAGCCAAATGATTGCAAAACAAATCAGATACACAAAATGGGAGAGAGGTAAAAGCCACATGGGAGAACATAAATTAATAAAAACGGGTTAATTTAAGTTATAAGAGCTACTTAGGAACAAACCTAAGTTGTGGCTAAGGTTTTATAACTAATAAGTCTCTGTACTGTTTATTTAGGACTTGGAAGGTGGGACAGAAAAATCCACCTACATTTCAATAATAGAGGAGTGGCCTGTCAGAAACAACTAAATAGCTATTGTTGTTTCCTTTGAGGTAGAGGACTGATAATTCAGATAACATACTGTGCATCTAGTAGGAGGCAGAAATAAGGATAGGCCATAACCAGAAAAACTAGGCTTACAGTTTATTACAGTTTAAGGATGTGAGACTACCCCCCCCCTTTTTCCTACCATGCTGTGATCTAAACCTAGTAAAACAACATAGTTTTATTCCATAGAAATAAAGTATTTTTACGGTAACTGAGCTGGTTTACTTCCCTGAGTAACTCTAGTCAGTTTCTAATGTCCACATGTCAATTCTTAATATTTACAAGCAGGAAAATTTTAAAAATATAGGACATAAAGCAAAGCTACTAGAAGAGCAGTAAACCTTCCTATAAAAAGATCATTACAACAAGGATTAATAGAAATAAATCACGAGGTACCCGCAAATTAAAGCAATTTTTAAAGAAGATAAACATATTTATGATGATGTGAAAGAAAATGACCCCTAAAGGGAGTGACACTATTAGGAAGTGTGGCCTTGTTGGAGGAAGTATGTCACTGTGGGGACAGACTTTGAGGTCTCTTTTTCTCAAGCTTCCCTCAATGTGACAGTCATTAGACTTCCTGTTGCCTGCCTATCAAGATGTAAGGACTCAGCTCCACCACCACATGTGCCTGCTCCCCACCCTGATGATGATAACAGATTGAACCTCTGAAACTGTAAGCAAGCCACCTCAATTAAATGTTTATTTATGAGTTGCCATGGCCATTGTGTCTCTTCACAGCAATAAAAAACAACATCCTACTCCATTTATCTGTTCCTTTTCTTTTAGTTTACTTCATTTTCAGATTGGGAGTACCATTAAACATCACCCCCACAATACTCTATGCTGCAGTGAGCACTAGGCTGAAGCAGGAGACATCAGCAAGTGGCTGCAAGCTGCAGTTATTTACTAAGTATCACACACTTAGATTTTGAAAAGAGGACACAGTTCCTATCTTTGAAGTGACAACTCTTAAGCTACAAGACATCTGAAGTGCTTTCAACATTTGAATTTTAAATTTGAGTAAAACAGAGCACTCAATTAGGATTAGAAAGGCCATCATCAAAATGAACTGAGGTTCCAACATGACTCTATAAAGGCAGAACAGACAATGCCATTATACAACAATACTCAGCACCCGAAAAATTAAAAAATAGAGGCATCAAGACAGGCTTTGAGAAAGTTGAGAAATAAAGAGCGAATTATAAATAAAACTAAATAAATAGCTTCTTATGAGTAATGATCTAACAATTTACTACCTTATTTTTCAAATGCTACCTAGGACTGTTACCTAGGACCTCTGATGAAAACATTCAAGATTTGTGACTAGACTGCCTGTAAAATTATAGCACTATTTTAACTTACATCTTATTAACTACCAATTATTGAGTACCTACTAGGTATAGTATATTAGATTTAACAACTGCACATACATACCTCAAAACTACTCTATGAAAAACCTTTTTTGCTACAAAGCATCCAAAACAGGTCCCATTAAAATAATTTAGAATGGGCCTAGAGAGATGGTTACTATCACTGATTGCTCTTCCAGAGGACCCAGGTCTAATTCTCAGTACCTAAGAGGCAACTAGCAACTACCTCTAACTCCATTTCCAATAAATCCAACATTCTTTTCTGGCCTCCACAGACACTGTACACATATGCTACACAGACACATATGGAGGCAAAATACCTATATACACAAATTCAGAATATTTTTAAATAATCAAGAAAAGTTAAATAATTTAGAATTTCTGAAGGTAGTGGCACATGCATGAAATCCAAGAACTCAGAAGTAGAGGGAGGATTTTGAGTTTAAAGCAAGTCCAGGCTAAATATCAAGATAAAATAGTAATTTAGAGTTTAAAATACAACCCATAGAGTTACAGGAATGGGAGATTACAGTTGGAAATTCTTTCATTTTTTTTCCACAGCTGGAAACTGTTATATATGAATAGTTTCCATTATAAATAACATGTGCATCTAACTTTAGAACAAATTACAGCTTAAATATTAAATCTGTCTAAAGAAATGTACTCATATTTTAATTTGTCTTTCCCCAAAAGCAAACAATATTCAAGTGCGGGCAAGTAATCTAAGGAAGCACCAGTAGCAAATTAGCACTGTAGGAAAAAAGGTTCAACACCACAGCAGATTCTGAGTCTCTGTAGAAATGTCTTCATGACAATCAACTCTTATCTTTCAGTGATTGAAAACTGAACAGAGAGCCTGTGAGATGTCTCAGTGGTAAAAGCACCTGCAAGCAAAACTAGTGACCTAAGATTGATTCCCCCAGAACCCACAGAGTAGAAGGAAAGAACAGACCTCCACATGTGCTCTGTGGTATGTATGTATGTAAGTATATATGTGTACATACACAAGACACACACACAAACATGAACATATTTTTTTAAAAACAGCTGAGAAAATGGTATATGGTGTTAGATCCCTGGCAATTCATACCTTACTTGTGTGGGTAGCACAGGCTCCCAGAACAAGCAATGAGAAATCAGACAGCAGAATGCTAACAACTTAGGATATGGCAGCATTTGCTGTCATGCTTGTAAAAAAAAAAAAAGCTTCTCACAAGTAAGCAGTATCACAAATGTTTTTAGAAATTACTTCTGTTCTTTTCACTTTGAATTTGTCTTGGAATTAGCTTCAAGGACTGTTGTAACAAAACAAAATACATGGGGGGGGGCAGAACAATAGCTCAATGGTTAAGAGCACTTGCTGCTCTTGCAGAAGATCTAGGTTTGACTTTCAGCACCTACACTGGCTCACAACTACTTACAACTCCAGTTCTGGGGGATCTGATGCTCATCTCTGGCTTCTCAGGCACCTGAATGCATGCAATACACACACATACACGCACACACACTCATATTCACCATTAGTAATATATCTTCTAAAATTTAATTCTTGGAAGATAGAGCAAGGAATAAATGAATTAAAAAACGTATTTACCTTTTTCTTGTATGGACGTGTATATACTCATTAATTTCCTACTCTTAGCAAAACAAGTCTCATAAAAAATAAGTCACACACCATTCACACAGAGTTGCCACTTGCCTATTGATATTTAGTATCTGAACCTAGAAAGTATAGCTAATGTTAAAATTACTACTTAATCTTCCTGTGCCAGCTGCCATTAGAGCAGCAGCTATGGCCCAGTTCAACCCCAAGGCAATGGGCTTCAACAAAAGCCAAAGTAGCAAAGCACACCAGCAAGCCGATGCATAGCCAGGAGGTGTGCAGCTTCATGACCTACAAGTGGCACATCATGGAACTGCTCAAGGTGTTCAAGGACAAGTGCTAGCTCAAGTTCATCAAGAAAAGAGTGGGCACACACATCCACACCAAGAGGAAGAGGGAAGAGTTGAGCAACATGCTGTCAGCCATGAAAGAGGCTGTGGCCATGAAGGACTGATGCCCCCACAAGCCTGCGCCCCTATTCAATTAACATTTATGCTGCACAAAAAAGATACATTTCCTAAATATGATTGAATACTTTATCAATGAGGAAAATAAGGTGATCTTAGTTCAAACCAATTATTACAAATGAAAATACAAAAATACAAACACAAGCATCTCGGTAGTTTTTCCCTGATTGGTCTCATTGGAAAGCAGGGCTGTTTTATAGGAAACTTGGTCTCTGCAATGTGTAGTTGTGTACATCTCAGCATTTGAGAAGCAAGGGAGGCAGATCCCTGTGAGTTCCAGGCCTGACAGTGATACACAGTGAAACTCTGTCTCAAAAATCAAACAAACAACCAAAGAAAACACAACTTGGGGAAAGATGGCTCAGTGGTTAAGAGTACTGGCTGCTCTTACAAAGAACCTGGGTTCGAGTCTCAGCATACACATGGTAGCTCACAAACATCTCTAATTCCAGCAGCAAGAAACCCAATGTCTTGTTCTGACCTCTGTGAGCACTGCATGCACAGATAGTATAGACACACATGCAAGCAAAACACCCAAAGGTATAAAATAAAAATAAAATCTCAAAATAAAAAAACAACAGACTTTGGCCTCAGCTCCTTGTATGGTCTGTATACAAAGTATTATAATACCAAAAGTACAGTAGGAAGCATAACAAACAGTATCAATAACAATAGTGTCTATTTGGAAAACAACTCTAATGAAAGGTTTAGTTGTTTTGAAACATTCTTGGGCTGATGAGATAGGGTCATCAGGTAAAGATGCTTGTCATCAAGGCTCACATGGATCTGAGCTTGATCCATGAAATCCACATGGTGGAGGGAGAGAACTAACTACAAGTTGTC
>PVIU01029672.1:0-17223 GCA_004026605.1 Ondatra zibethicus
GGCGCTGGAACGGCAGCTTGCGGATCAGCAGCTCGGTGGACTTCTGGTAGCGCCGGATCTCGCGCAGCGCCACGGTGCCGGGCCGGTAGCGGTGGGGCTTCTTCACGCCGCCGGTGGCCGGGGCGCTCTTGCGGGCAGCCTTGGTGGCCAGCTGCTTGCGCGGGGCCTTGCCGCCGGTGGACTTGCGAGCGGTCTGCTTCGTGCGAGCCATAACGAACGAGAAACGGGAGGAAGAGTGAGCGGCCCTGGTATTTATATAGGGAACGCGTTGCTCTGATTGGATCTTGTCCAGCAGCTCTCAGGCTTCCGTCGGAGTTTGCGGAAGTGCTTCTAGGGATTGACGATTGGCCAATTCATGTGATTGCTAAATTCCAATGATAAGCCCGCCCCCTTATGTAATTAGTCTTTTTTTTTTAAACTCTTCAGCACGGACACTTCACTGACGAACGTTATTAGTTTTTTCTGCGGTTTGGGAACTTGATATGATATACACAAAACATGCTCTAAGAATAAAGTTCCCCGGAATTTTAGTCTAGCCACTTCTCTTAAGTCTGCCATTTTTCTGCCTAATAATTTACAGTTATTTCTCATACACATAGTTCAAAATTGCTTACATCCTTTATCTGGGCGATAACCTTAATGCGTGAGGTTCTGCTTTCCACCCCCAGGATCCCGGAACCATGCTCAGCTCAACAAAAACTTTCCACGTTTTACACGTGTTAGTGTCGCCACAGAAATTGTCAGAATGTACTTCTGATTTAAGAATATAAGTTAAATTTCTTTCGAGCTACGTCAGCACAGTCGCTGTCAATTTACAATATGTGTTGGGGCATAGCGAGAAAGTATCTTCAGTCTAAAACCTCTGAAAAGATGGCGGCGCGGTGTTTAAGGAGGTCCTTTGTGATCGTATAAAAAAATTCCGCGGAATTTCCTTCCTCGGAGATCTGAGGCTCCGGGACAGAGCTAATCCTTTGCTCCTACTTACATACAGAATTCCTTTCCTTAATTTCAGCTAAAAAAGGGAGTCACAACTTATTTTCAAATTACGATATAGACGTGTAATGGTAATTATACAAAGAACCCTTAGGATACAAAATTACAATTTACAGTTGTGAAGCAAGCTAGATCTGCAAAATAGTCATTTCTTTCAACCTCCCTTACAAGGTTTTAGAATTTTTTTTTTTAACACTCTTTAGTCTACTGTCTTTTTCGGTCCAATCATAGTTTAGATTGGTAACTCCATGTTTACATATCCGTGCATTGCACAGTAAATATGGAAAGAGTCTCCATACTTTTCAATTTGGTAGCATGTTGCTCAGTTTACCAGATCTAAAGCAAAGATGTTAGAGTCCGAGAGAAGCCCCCAAAGAACATCAACAGCCACGTATGCAAGAGCGTTTTGTTAATTTCAACGTTAATTCCCCAGAGAAGGTCACAAGTTCCTTTTAAAAAGTGGAGTTAGGGGAATTCCAGAGAGGAGGGATTAATCTGGAACTAACTGGTGGAAGGATCTACTGTTTAAGGACCTTCCAGCAGCAGGGTGGGGAAAGGTATCTTTAGCCTGCAGACGTCTGGGGGCGGGGAAGGAGGGGGATATTTGCTGAGCTAGCAGAAGGGCTTTGAGTGCTTGCTGAGCTAGCAGAATGGATTCTGGGTCTGCTGAGATGGGCTTATGGGGGTGCTTGCTGATGGTCACCCAAAGTTGTGGTTTTCATGACACCTGTTTGCTCAGCTCTGTTTCATTTTAATGAAGAGAAACTAAGGTCTGGTCGCTGCCTGGGCTCTGGTCTGCTGTCTCCCCATCCCCCTCACCTCACTCTAGCCTTTTCAAAGATCTAAGATTTTACGTTCTAAGCTCGAAGACATGCTTACTTTAAAGCACATTTTTTTTTTAACAACATGGAATGACCTTTGGTAAATTGTGGTTGAGTAGATGTCAAGGCTTAAAAACGTGCTGGTAAAATAACCACCAACCAACACGACCTGTGTTCATGCTAGTTCCAAAGTGAATATATATTTCTGGAGTGTCATAAAAAATTTTACATAATAGTTGATTGTTTCCTTTTTTTCTCTGTAACCCTTCCTTCACTTAGCTGACGATTTGTTTCAGTTTATAATTTTTTTAGAGAGTACGTTAGCCCATTATATTAATTATCAATTTTGCATGATAGGCTTCTTAAAATTCAGGAATACTGTGTGGCTCAGGGTCAAGGGTTCCTGTCTACTCTACTGGAACAGGATCATTTTGCACATTCTAAGTGAAGTAATGCAGTTGGTATTCCCATTTTTGTTTTTGTTTTTCAGAACTGTTGGTGTGGTAGGTGTAGCAGAGGGCCCTAGAAGGCTAGGAGAAAAAAACGGGAGCCAACCACAGGGGTTGGTTGATGTATGTGTAATGTCTTGCCAGTTCTGTCATAGGTTAGGAGCTGGGCATATCTCCTGTTGCCCCTTCCTTCCTCTTTCCTCTTATTCCATCAGACACTGTCTAACAATTTAAAATATCCAACCGCATTGTAATTAACTATGTATAGAAGGAATACACAAACCAAACACCATACACAAGGCCCTGTTTTTCTGTGCTCCTTGCTACATCTGCTTGTGTTCATCCAAACCTGTGCATGCACCTTAAAGCTGTTTTCCGGAAGAAGCCTAGATAGCCTGCATTTAATTAGAATTCTCGAAGAGTGGTTTTGTTTTTTTGTAAAGTGTTAAGTGGAGGCACCTCAAGGTTTATAGATAACAATAGGCATTTGGTCTTCTTATGTCAGATGGTTATTGCACAAATTTTATATGCTAAATTATTTGCATTTTATCTTTCTTGAACTCTACAAATGAACATAAGGTACAGATCAAGTCCACTTTAAGGTCATAGAAGATTGACCCCCTAGGTGGGGTAGCCCTCAAGGGAAGCACTGAAAGAAAACTCACAAGAGACTGTACTCACACGACTATGTATGATAGCTGTTCCTGCTTGTCAAAGACTACACCTGAATAAACTACGGTCCAGAAATGGAAGGCACGCTTCTCTAGATCTCAGAGTCGGGATGACGCACCACTTTATTCCAAGTCTTGAGGCAGGAAGGTAACACCTTTAATCTGGGCCACACCTTCTGCTGGAGTGGAAGGAGGGGTTCATTTGCTTCTCACATGCTTTGCCCTTCCTTGCTCTTTCAGCAAAAACCATTCCTTCACTTCTGTGGAGCTGACTTCTTCGGGATTCCAGCATAAACAGAAGCCCCGCTGAGACACCCAGCTTTATGGGATTGAGCAACTAGTACATTCTTGTACTTTCTATTAACAGCAAGTCTAGCCATTGTTATTGTTGGATTAGTTGGACCATAGCCTGTAAACTGTTCCAATAAATTCCCTTTGTTGCCGGGCGGTGGTGGTGCACACCTTTAATCCCAGCAGTTGGGAGGCAGAGGCAGGTGGATCTCTGTGAGTTCAAGGCTAGCCTGAACTACTAGAGGCTAGTTCCAGGACTGGCTCCAAAGCTACAGAGAAGCTCTGTCTTGAAAAAAAAAAAAAAAAAAATAAATAATTTCCCTTTGGCTGCTTGGTGGTGGCGCACGCCTTTAATCCCAGCACTCGGGAGGCAGAGGCAGGCGGATCTCTGTGAGTTTGAGGCTAGCCTGGTCTACAAGAGCTAGTTCCAGGACAAGCTCCAAAGCTACAGAGAAACCCTGTCTCAAAAAACCAAAAAAAAAAATAAATCCCTTTGTATGCACACACACACATTTCCCAGTTCATAAATTCTGTGACGATAGAGAACCCTGACTACTACACTGTGCCTTTCAGAATGTTGATTAATTTTCAATTAATCAAAAAACATGAATGTGTTGAGACGGGATATACACCACATATTTTGAGATGCTTTGAAATGGCTTTCTCTCAAAACCTTGTATAATAAATAGGTAGGTGGAAAAAAATCCACTGTGACTTAATTTCCCAGTCTTTCAGGTGGGTTCATTGTGACAATGATTCTCAAAAGAAAGACCCATCAATATGTTTTCCATGGCTTGGGGGCCCCACAAAAGACCTAATTGAATATTTACCGATTTTGACAGAGCAGTTGAATTTGAAAACATGAGAATTTGGTTAAGGTAAGTCACTAAGCTTGGCACAGCAGCTGGAAAGATTCAGTGCAGATTAGATCACAATGCTTTTTATTTCACTCCATATCTCCTGTGGTAAATGTTGCTTTCCCTTGATTAGAGGGACTGCTTGTTCTGTGGGCTCGAGGTGGGTGTTCTTTCCTGCTTGGAAGCAGGAAGATCCAGGGCAAGTCAAGGTGAGCTTCCTAAAGCTGCTGTTTTCTCTTTTTGTTTGTGGATGGGTGTTTTCCCAGCATGTGTATGTGTATGTTATTCCACATGCACATGCATCAGTCAACTGGGACTAGAGTTGCAGATGATTGTCAGCTGCCTGTCAGTTAAAGGAATTGAACCCCTTCCTCTGGAGAGGCAGTAAGTAATCTTAACTGCAGTGTGCTATTTTTCCAGGCCCAACAACTTTTACTTTTTAATTGTCCACTAAAAAAGAAGCAAATTTCCTATTTGGGGCTTGGATGGTCTGTCACTCTGTGAAGCCAGACTTAAGGATAAAACTTACTTTTAAAAATTATTTTTATTTTACTTTCCTAGTAATAAAACCAGAAAGGCTTTGACTGAGTCCCCAAAGGAATACTCTAGTTCCCTCTCTAGTTCTATACAAAAGAACAAAGCAAAACCGAAAACCAAAAACATCTACTCTGTAGACTGAAGCAGGAGCATCTGGAGTTCCAGACAAGCCTGGTCTACATAGGTGATTATGAATGGCTGGGATGTAATCGGCCAACCAGCGCAACACAGTGAGACCATGTTGGAAAAACAGCCCCACATCCTTGAAATGAACTTTTAATAAGGAATTTATAGAGGGAGTGATCTGAAAAAAAATGTATTTGTAGACATCTTAATGGACAATTAATTATTCTCTAGTATAAATGCTATAGTCTTGAGATATTAATTGTATCAGTTTATAAACAAAGTAAAATCTAAAAATTCATTCTATAACGTTTGTAAGGAAAAATGTAACAATTAAATGAGCAGAGAGAAACAAATAGAATAAAAATGCTACTGGACCTCAATAGTGATAACAGTCTAAGACGTGGGTCCCAATACCTAGAGGCACATCATTCAGGGTTCAGGAAAACTTTCAGACAGAGTCAGATATCAGTGTTTGTAATTGAGGGCAGAGGTTTATGGCTTCACCAGACCTAGAAAGTGTTTTTCTGAATAAACTGATTTTTGAATCTGTGGGGTGGGGGATGAATTAATTGGCTAGTTTTTGAAGTCCAGGCACTGGGCCTGGTGGTGAAGCCTACCTGCGTTCTGCACAGCAGATTTTCTAGAACCATGGGCTTGCTTTTGGTCCATGTTTTTTTTTTTTTTTTTTTTTGTGGGGGACAGGTGTTCCTTTAGCAGCAATTTATAATTTAGAGGCTACAAAACACTTTATAAAACAAAGTAATATAGACGTTATTGTCTTTCAAACTCACTGTGTTTTCTATCTCAGGACACACTCTTCTTTTAACTTTAAAAACACCAAAACTTCTCCACCCCCTTGTTTTTGACAGGTCTTGCCATATAGCCTTAGCTGGCATTGAATTCACAGAGATCCCCTTGCCTCTTCTTCCTGAGAGCTAAAATGATTAAACGGATTGGCCACCAAGCCCAATGACTACTTTCTTGAGATGAAACAGGTATCATATTAATTAACTTCCCAGAGTGGTCTCAGTTTCTTATACAAGGTCTGAATGGGAAATCACATTACTCTGTACTAATGACAAAGTAGCAAAGAGATTCTACTACTCATTATGGTCCCTGGAAGAGACTCTCAGATGATACAGACTAATTCAAATGATTAGGAGGTCCTGAAAAGTGCCTTGGATGTTAAATGTCCATTGGAATTTGTAAGAGCCAGACTTAGCTGCCCAAGTCAAAGAACCTGCAGTCCTGGAACTTGAGTGCATAGATCATGTCTATGGCCATGTGGGTCTTCTGCTTGGAGCGCTACCTGTAGGTGATAGCGTCACAGATATTTTCTCCAGGAACATATTTGGCACCACTGGGAGGGGTGGTCTCCTCATAGATGAGGCTGGAGATGAGCTTATATGTATGGGTGTTTTGGTTGCATGTATGTTCACCAGTTACATGCAATGCTGGATAGAGGCCAAAAGAAGGTGCCAAATTCCCTGGAATGGGATTATAGACAGCTGTTAATGCCATGTAGTGTTGGAAATTTAACCTCAGATCTCTGGAAGAGCAGTCAGATGATTCTTAAATTATCTCTCCATCCCCTGCTCCTTTTCCTAATTCAGTCATCCCTCTTTTAGTGTATTACAGGTTTCGGGTCAACCCAGCACTGAAGCCATTGTACTTAGCAAGCTAATATGTGTCTTGACCACTTGATTTGCTTAAAGTTTGTGATTAAGTGCATGTAATTATGTGTTGTGGTGTGTTTGAAATGCATACCTGGCATGTTTGGATGCCTGATTTCTCTTTGAAAAGTCTCTTGAGCATGTTTAATCAAACTGACATGGCTATAGTATAAAAAAAGAATTGAAACTTGCTGGGGACTCTGCAGTCTATACTCTTAAAGATACACAGTAAGTACTCTTAAATATACATAGTATGCCAATTTTGTTGGAAAACTAAGGGTAGATCCTAACCATATATTCGTTTATCAAGAAATGAAGAGATGTAGTATCAAGGACATTTATTAATATTTGAATTCTTTAAATATAGAATGTCAGCAAGATGGACATTCATTGTAAATCTCATTGCCAAACCTAGGAGGTCCTTTATTTCCTCCTTCTTCCTTCTGTGTGGTGGGATTGCAGCCAAAGCCATTATTAATAGTTTTTAGCTTTATTTTTAAAGTGTGTGTGTGTGTGTGTGTGTGTGTGTGTGTGTACATATTTTGAAGGTGCCTGTGAAGTCCAGAAGAAGCTGTTAGGTCCTTTGGCCCTGGAGTTACTAGTAATTGTGAGCTGGCTGATGTGGATGCTAGTATTCATACTGATCATCTCCAAGAACACATGCTGTTAACCACTGAGCCATTTTTTTAGCCACCTGAAACCATCTTAAAGGATCCTAAAATGGATTCTTTAAGCAACTGGTGTCACCTAGTCTTTATGTATCTCTTTATATGCAAACACTGTATGTTTCATTGATTATAGACTGAAGAAATAAGTATGTAAGACCATAGTTATTTCTTGAATAGCGCAAAAGCCACAGAACCATTTATTTTTGAAAGTTTGGCAAAGATCTAGAAACTCGGAGATTAAAAAAAAAACCAGGGTCTGGGATGAATGAACAGCAAAATTATCTACTGTTTGATGAATTGCTAAAGTCGATGCCCAGGAGCTAAAACTAGATTCATGAGATTATCAGAGAAACAGACACTGAGTCTTTTCTTTCAGGGAGCATTCTACTGTTCCTACAGGTAGACTCGGTGGCTTCAAAAGGTTGAGCCCAAGTACAATAATTCTAAAAATTGCAGAAATGTGTAGGAAGGGGCAGGAGGCTGCTGGAAGAGTGTGAAGATGTCGATACATGTACGGACATTGACCAGATCACAATTCTCTTCACTTTGTCCTGCCCCCCACTCCCCCCGCCCATTTACAATTACAGGAGGATTCAGACATCTTACCTTACTGTCTCCCCCCCCCCCCCAGTAAAGGTGTACAGTTTGGACAAAAAACTTCAAAACAAGGAACTGTGGAGGGCTCTGTTGAATAGTATGCAATAGGTAAGGCCACAATTGTATTGTATAGAAATATACGTCCTCATTTTTGTCTTTACTATTGATGCAATCAAACATTGAATCACTTTTTAACTCTAGGGTTTTAACTGTGTAGCAATGCAAGTTATTTGCGATTAGAGGAATGGACAGCAGTTTAAAGAGCGTAGCTGGCAAGTTGACTCATCAGGTGGGGTCACCGTGTCCAACCCAAGGAGTTTAGTCTAAGCCTATGGAAGGTTCCTGGTGCAAGAGAAGGGAATCGTGCAGGATGTCCCCGATCATCATAGCATGGTCAACTTTTGTGGGTGGTTACAACACTAAATACATAACAAAAATGTAACAACAAAAACTAAGAACTTCAAAGATGATTGGCTTCTGAATAATAATTTTTTTTCACCTCATGGTAGCAACATTTTATCCTTGTCTGAAAAATTCTTTACAAAATTTCATGTTTTGAAATGGTTTAAGACCTTCATAGCTTCTACTCCTTTCATTGATGTGATGTAGAAGAAATCGAAGTGATACAAATGATGCTTAAAGGATTTGTTAATAGATTTGCTAACAGATTTGCTTAGGAGAGAGACATTAAGTCACACAAAATAGAATTTAGCTAAGGCAGCACTGCCTCCAAAATACCCCAGAGATAAGTAATGTGCTAACCATGCCCATTAGAGATAAGTAAACGTTACTAGGATGCTAATGTTTATGAAGATTCACCTCCAATTATGTTGCATTTCCATAACAAAAGGAGACTTTACAGCCAGTCATTATGCTCCTGTTGCAGCTCTAGGGGGCAGTGCAGAATCACAACCACCCTTAAGTCCTGGCCTGCCTGCCCCTAAGCTCTTGCTGTGAAAAGCATAATTCTGCAAGGTGGGCAAGAAGAACCGGGGTAACAACTATTCAACAAGAACACAAAACAGCGGCGTACTTCAGACATAATTCTGGCAATATCTTTGCTCTAAATCTCCCATCTGCCCAAGTGGCCAGACTGGCAGCCTCCTGCCTTTGTTTGACTTGTTCAAAGTGTAATCTGAGGCTGGGACATGAAAGAAATCTAGAGATGACAGCACGTGGAATGCAGAACTCTAACGCGTATATAAGCTGGGAAAAACTTCTGTTTATGGCCAGCATCATTTGCCGGAGCTGGACACATGCATATGTTTTAGGGAGGTTTTTCCCCTTTAATAATCTCTATGTGTGAGGAGTGATTTGTCACTGGGATGGCCTAACTATTATAATTAATTTGAGAACAAATTAAGTAATATACTCTTTGATTTCTACTTTAGAGATCAATTAATTATAAGGTTATCTAGGAATTATTATACAGGCTTAGAAATGGTGAAGAACTGTACAGTCAAGGCAAAAACAGGAATGCAAATTAGAAAGTAGCCCTGCAGTGGTGGTGTGCACATCTTTAATCCCAGTACTTGGGAGGTAAAGGCAGGCGGAGCTCTGAGTTTGAGGATAGCCTGGTCTACAAAATGAGTTGTGGGACAGCCAACGCTACTCAGAGAAATCCTGTTTCAAACCAAACCAAACAAAAACAACTAAACAAATAAAAAACAAAACAAAACAAAAAACCCAAAAACAAAGTAATTTTTGCATACAAGGCTGTGTATGGGTGAGGTCAAAATACATTTTCATCCTGAGACGGGGTCACAAGTGATCTTAATACTGTTCCGATATTTTCTGTGTTGTCTGAGGTTTGGGCAGTCTCTAATCAACCACGTTAACAGTCTTCATTCAACAAGAGACATACAAGAGGATTAGTCAGGTAAGGGTGAGGTTCCTATTTTCTTCTTCTACCTCAGTTTTTACTCATTTAAAATAATGAGTTAAAGAAATATACCATTGACTTGATTGAAGGCAAAGAGAAGACTACGAAGGTTCTAGTCTTTAAATGTTGCTTAGTTTTGGAAAGTGGACACTAGTAAACTCCCTCTTATGTGTTCTGCTGTCTGTTTGCAAGAGGGAAGGGGAAAAATGCAGGTAGGAAAGTTGATTCTTCACCTGATGGAGGCTTCTTGAGGACATCAAGAAAGGCACTTAGGGTCACACGGAGCAGCTGTAAGTTCTGTTGAGAAATATTTGAATCTTGGAATTAAGGTCATTGTGGACCATGTTTCATTCCATTGTCGCATGAAAGATTTGCTGATGGTTTCGAGATGATTTTAGGGGCTCATAGTTTCATTGGTTTGTAAAGGCTCCCACGTCTGTGCATTTACACCTTCACTACAAAGGGAATGGATTTTTTTTCCATTAAAAAGCACAATTATCTTTGTCACATAGGAAAAAATAACTCAAAGATTGCAATATAACTAGGCCACAGGGCAGTAACAATTTCTAATATTTGTTTGACCGCATTTCACTTCCTCTGCCAATTACACATATCCTCCATTATCTATGTTAAAGAACATAGATATGTAAAGAACAAGCTATGTAGAACCTTCTAGTGCTTTCCTCAGGAATTACATATTAACAAGATGGCTTATGTACTTGGGACTTGCTTAACTGTTTGTATTTCATATCTGAATAACTGTTGTAAAGGCAGTTTTTTTTTTCTTTTTGTGGGTTATTTTGTTTTCTTTGACAAAAGGTGGGCCTTTACTATGCAGGCTACCAAGGCCTACCTGCTGGAATGAAATTCCATTACAAGTTGACTTCCTTTGCTTTTCCTAGAGTTTGCCAATGATTCCAGTTGTAATGCTTTTGAGGTTTATGAGCACTGAAGCTATCATTGTCCACTGCTGTTTTTCATAACCAGCCCCTAGAAACCAGTAGCAGCTGGACAGTACTTTGCCATCTCAAACCATACCTTTAATGCTTACCATTTTTTAGTCCCAGTCCTTGAATTAACCAACTTTCAAAAGTAATGGAATAGAATTATTCAAAACTGAATAATCAAAACAAAGCTCTAAGACCACTTCAGTTTTAATTCATACTGGCTTTGAGTCCTTAATTTTTTTTTGGATTAAGAAAACCCCAAACCCTCCATTGGCCTCACATAGTGGTTCACATTTTAATCCCAGTAACAGGGAAGTCAGAGCCAACATGATGTATTTATAAAGTGAGTTCTAGGACAGCCAGAACTACATGGTAATGACCGCTCCCGCAGGCCAGGTTATTTGGCAGGACCCGAGGAGGCACCTCCTGAAAGACCAATGGGGACGAGAGAGAAAGGAGACCAGGCGCATAAAAAGGACAGAGTCAGTCTGAGTCGCATCAAGGTCCGCTTTATTGCTGGTTAGGATTCTTTATAAAGGGCATTTCACTCAGGGCGGGGGGAAGCAAAGCGAGCAGTGGAAATTTACTAAGAGGAACCAAGGGGCTGGTGGGGCAAGAACTTATCGGTCCCTGGTGTCTGAAGCTGGCCCAAGAACCGAAGCCTTTGTGGCGCTTCCTGCTCATCGTCTACTGAACTCAGTTTATGGTAATGAACAGATACCTGCTTGGGTATGGCCGAATTGATTTGATTTTTGATAAATCGGGTTATGCGCTGAAAGGCCCAAGGACCGAAAGTTAAAAGAAGAAGAAAGGCAATCAAAGGGGCAAAAACGGTGGCAAAAACGGTAGTCAGCCACGGGGATCCCTTTAACCAATTTTCAAACCATCCCTTTTGATTCTCAAACTCTCTTACGCAGAGCTAATCTCTTTCTTAACTCTTCCATAGATTCCCTTACCACACCAGTATGGTCTGCATAAAAGCAGCACTCCTCTTTGAGGGCTGCGCATAAGCCCCTTCCTTAAGAAACAATAGATCCAGTCCTCTCCGATTTTGTAAAACTACTTCTGAAAGGGAGGTGAGTGATTTTTCCAGAGCTGAAATGGATCTTTCTATGGCCTCCAAATCTGTGGTCATAGCCATCTGTAGCTGCATGAGATGTTCATTTTTAATAATAGCCGCTGTACCGGTGCCGATTCCAGCAGCAAAGCCTCCAATTCCCAGCATGAGTGCAATGGTCATGGATATCGGCTCTCTCACCATTCTAGTCCTAACATCACTATAGTGGGATAATAACTCTTCCTCAGAATGATAAAAAATACGGGGCCAAAGTTGTACCAGCACACAAAATTCCGAGCTAACATTAAATACTTGGGCCAAAATGCAGGGGTCAATCCGGTATTGCAGGTTCAATATGCTCCATAGGGTGCCTCCAAGTAATAATTTCCTGTAGAAACCTGAAGGGAGGAATTGCAAAGGAACGAGTATTGTCTTGACTGTCCCAGACATAAGCCCGAGCCTGTAACCTCGGGAAGAGTAAGCCTATGAGGACCACCCGAGCATCTACCGCTGGGTGAGGAGGCATTGGTGAAATTATAATCAACAAAGACAATACCTTCATAATAGAGGGTTCCAGAGGCCAAGCACAGCCAGCAATGCAGGGTCTTATTGGGGGAGGTAGCTTTAAGAGCCTTATAAGAGCCCTGAATCAAGCCAAACAACCTATCATCTGAGGGGTGGGTTGGCCTCAGGTGTTGATTCATCTGAGGGGGGGGGTTGTGCCATTATTATTACGGGAGGAGGTGGCTGGGGAGGTAATGAGGGGCACATGAGTTGGTGACGGGATCTTTGGTCGCAAATCAGTAAGGACCCTATTAGGTCCAACAGCGACTGAGCTGGAGGCTTCAATGCTTAATTTAATTTTAAATACAACCCCATTATCATAGCCTGAAAGGTACCATCTAAGGCCCCAGGTTCTGCCTCCAAGCCAGGCATTATAATCCTTCTTTCCTGCCGGGGTAAAGGAAATATTAAGGGTTAAGCAGTTAGCTTGGTTGCATTGTGTGCCTTGTATTATGCCACCTTGTAGGTCAAAGCAATCTTGAGGTCTAGTATAATTTCGCTTAACCAAGATCCAATCCCAACTGGAGGACGGGCTCCAATAGGCATCCCCAGTGGTCTCGCATCCCCATTGGGAGCAAAAGAAATTAGTATAGCCCCCACACCGATGGGAGGTGCCTCTATCCCGCCCATCTCGAGGGCATACATAGAAATCACTCTGGGCTAGTCGGCACCTGCGTTGTGGAATTCCACATCCGAATTCTTGGTCTGCAGTTATTCTTCCCCCGGTGTGAGTGGGTAAAGAGTTGGCAGAAGCGGCAGGGATATCCCAATTATCCAACCCTGCCGCTAGTTGACAAAAATCAGGCGTGAGTGATGGCCACCACGCGCCTGGTGCATGACTGGCAGATGTCTGCCAAACCACCTCCCCTGTCTGAGAAATGACCTGCCGTGTCAGTTTTTTAAGCGTGTGTGGGCTTGTAGCATGGGTAATTCCCAAGCAGGTCATGACAAGGAGCGCACAGGCAACATCGGTCCGATGGGACTCCAGGCGTTCCATGCGACAGTGCATCCTCTGTCAGGATTCTAGGGATAGTGTTGTTCGTCCTGTAAAAGAAGACAAAATAGGTCTGTCTCAGGACGTGTCCCTGGACATGGAATCATTAGTCAACATCTTGGTGGAATAGGGTTTTATTAATCTGGTCGGCAGCCACCGTGCACCATTTTCTTTAGAATCATAGACACAAGCTGACCCTTTTCCCCAAATTAGGATGGGGTCCGGGCCCTGCCATAGTCCCGTAATGGGATCCTTCCAGAGGACCTGGGCATATCCATAAGAGGTCTCGGGGTGCCAGTGTCTATCTGCTGCCGACCTGCCATTCTCATCCAGGGTTAGAAAATTTAGCACAAAGAGCGCATGAGAGAGTAGAGCCTTTTGGTTGCCTTTGGCATAAAGCAGGGTTTCTTGTGAGCTCAATTTATGAATAGTGTTTTTTAAGGTCTGATGGGCTCTTTCTACAATTCCCTGCCCCTGGGGATTGTAGGGTATTCCAGTAACATGTTTAATTTTTAATTGAAGGCAGAACTGTTTGAATTTTGTGCTTACATACCCAGGGCCACTATCAGTCTTAATGCTTTTAGGTTGTCCAAGGATGGAAAAGGCATGCAGCAAATGATTAATAACATCTTTGGTAGCCTCCCCAGAATGGGCAGAAGCTACCATAAAACCACTAAAGGTATCTATGGAAACATGTACATATTTTATTTTTCCAAAAGAGGGGACATGGGTAACATCCATCTGCCATAATCGCCCTGGGAGCAATCCCCGGGGGTTGACTCCATAATGTGGTTCTGGCAAATGTATCAAACAATTTTTGCAACTTTTAACAATTTCCCTAGCCTGTTCTCTTGTAATTGCATTTTTTTTCGCAAGGTCTGGGCATTAAGGTGGTGCAGTTGGTGGGCTTCGCGGGCTGCCATAATATCTTGCTCAATCAACATGGTTAGAGGTGCCCGTGTGGCTGCATCTGCCAACTCATTCCCCAAGGCCAAAGGCCCAGGCAATCCGGTATGGGCACGAATGTGTCCAATGAAAAAGGGGGCGGATCGTTGCCTAATTTTTGTATCTTAAAAAACATCTGAAAGGTTGGGGTATTGGGTTGTATGGTGGGTACCATCTCGATGACCTGCAAGGCCCCCACCACATATTTACTATCAGAATACAAATTTAAGGGGCTACCTTTAAATTTTTCAAATACAATGAGGGCAGCATATAATTCCATTAACTGGGCTGACCTGAAAGGGGTTATTATAACATTCTTTTGTCCATTAATGGCATAGGCAGCCCTACCATTGCTAAACCCATCTATAAAAACTACAGTGGAATCTGGGATGGGCTTTAACCGGGTATTATTAAGAAAAACAAAGGAAATAAGGGAAAGGAAATGTAGGAGTTTGTTACTGGGCATTTGTGTCTCAATTTTTCCTTCTTAGGCACAGACAATGGTGGCCCAATCAGGGCTATGGGTGCACAACCATTCAAGCTGTTCTTTATTATAGGGCATAACAATAATATCCGGGTCTCGTTCGAAGTATCGAGTGGACGTTTTTATCCCCAATATCATTGATTGGCAAACCAAGGAGGGATAGGTGGGAAGGATTTTCTTTTAGCAACAGGGAGATGTATCCAGAGTAAGGGCACAGGTTCTTGCCAGAGCAAGCCCGTGGGGGCAAAATCTGTAGAAAATATGATCAGGTATAAGGGCAGGGTTGGTTCAAAATACCCAGTGTGTTGTTGGGCGATGGCCATCTCAACCTTTTGTAATGCCCTTTCAGCATCTGGGGTGAGGTGTCTAGGGGATTAAGGATCAGAGTCTCCTCTAAGAATATCTTCAAGGGGACGTAATTCCCCTTTGGGTATTTTTAAATAGGGTCGCAGCCAATTAATATCTCCCAAAAGTTTTTTTAAAAATCATTAAGAGAGCGAAGCATATCTTTTCTAATTTGTATCTTTTGAGTATAAAGGAGGTCTGGGTGTAGCTCGAACCCTAAAAACAGGAAGGGATATTGGGTCTGTATTTTCTCTGGGGCTATATGGAATCCTCGATCTTGAAGGATGGTGACTATCTTTTGAGCTATGTCCTGTGTTTTTTCTTCAGATTTTTCTGCTATCAATAGATCATCCATATAATGTGTAATATAGGCATCAGGACATTGGATCCTTACCAGATCAATGGATTGAGCTACATACTTCTGACATAACGTGGGTGAATTGGCCATGCCCTGAGGCAATACTTAGAGGCAGAGGCAGAGGCAGAAGAAGCCCCAGAATGGGAGGCTGACTCGGTGCTGGGCATCCTGCTCCAGAAGCTGCGGGAAGAAGGCTACCTGGCCTACTACTTACAGGGTGGTTTCAGCAAATTCCAGGCCAAGTGTCCTCACCTTTGTGAAACCAGCTTCAGTGGCCGTGCTGGCTCAAGCTTGGCCTCAGTCCCGTGCCTGTGGTGGGCCTAGGTGGCCTGTGCTTGGCCTCTGATATCTCTGATGCAGAGTCTGAGACTGACCGCGAATCCATAAGCTGTGGCCTAGATTTGGAGAGCACCACGTCCCCTTTTACATTTGGGACAAAGCCCAGGTGTTGGATCTCTTAGATTATTATTGGGTGAGGGTCCCTTGCCCTGGGTGCCAGGACAGTCCCTGGCAAAGTGTCCGGGGTGCCCACATTTAAATCAATTCCTGACTCCATTATTCGGCCCTCTAATGGGTGCTTGAAGTACGGCACCTATAGCCATGCTAATGGACTTTGAAATTTTATGTTCAAAGGAGTCAACCTCACTGCATACTTTAATCATGCCATTTAGATCCATAGCCGTGGTTCTGCCTCTAAAGGCTGCTTTGCAGGCTGCATTGGCAGTTTTTATGGCTAGTTGTGTAACCATAATGTTTTCTATTCCATCTTCTCCTAAAATTTATTCAGCTGCTTCCAGCAGCCTGGCAACGAACTGAGCATAAGGTTCATTGTTGCCTTGAACTATCTTGGACAGGGAGGTGGTGGCTGTGCCAGTTGCAGGCACAGCCCGCCATGCGGCCATCGCTACCTGGGCCGTTTGTACTAAGAGTCCTGTTGGAAGTTTTTGTTGTTTTTCTTAAGGGATGGAGTGTGTGAGGCCGGGGCGGCCGCAGGGTTGTCTATGTTTTTGGCACCCTTTTGAGTCTCCGACAGGGGAGAAGCAGTCGTTTCATTATCGGATCTCAGGCAGGGGGAGTCTGAGAGAAAATCCTCTGCCAGGGCTAGTAAGTATGAAACGCGCCCGTCTCCCTCTGCCTCCTTTAAAATATCTCTGATTATACCATAAAACTAAAAAAGGCATTTTTCCCATCTCTGAGCAATTTGTCAATATCCTTTCCTACTATGTTCCAAGTCGGAGGGTGGATCCCTGGACCATTAATCACCAACCAGGGACATTTCTCCTCCACAAATTGGAAGAATCTTATTAAATCTTTTTTCTTAACTCTTATTCCTCTCTCCCTAAGGTTGTCTCTCATCTCTTTAACAAATAGAGCCTCTTTAGACAGATTCTTGCCCATGGTTTTGGGACGACTGTACTTACCTCAAGACTTCCCGTGTAGCACTAGTGATGCGGTCCGGGCGTCTCCACCCTGGGTGGTCCGGGATCCCGTCACTGTCCGTCGTCCGGTAGGTCACCGTTCCTCGAACCCCACGTTAGGGCGCCACTTGACCCGTCCCGCAGGCCAGGTTATTTGGCAGGACCCGAGGAGGCACCTCCTGAAAGACCAATGGGGGCGAGAGAGAAAGGAGACCAGGCGCATGAAAAGGACAGAGTCAGTCTGAGTCGCGTCAAGGTCCGCTTTATTGCTGGTTAGGATTCTTTATAAAGAGCATTTCACTCAGGGCGGGGGGAAGCAAAGCGAGCAGTGGAAATTTACTAAGAGGAACCAAGGGGGAGGTGGGGCAAGAACTTATCGGTCCCTGGTGTCTGCAGCTGGCCCAAGTTCCTCATATTCCAGGAAGTTAATCTAAAAGTACATCTTGTGGTTAGGGCAGGGTGCATCTTGTGCCTTGTTTACTAAGCTAGAAGACAGAGCATAGGCCTCGAGGCTTGTGAGTCCAAATAGTCCGGCCCTTGACTTTT
>PVIU01029673.1:0-17198 GCA_004026605.1 Ondatra zibethicus
AAGTAGGGTAACTGTTTTCAGGTAAGAGAACCACATCCCAACCACAGTATTAACAATATGTCAGCAGGGGACAGCAGAGAGCTGTAGAGAGTACATGGGTTTGGGGAGTTGAGTGATTCGCTCTTCTGGGTGAAGGAGGATGGCAGTGAAGCCTAGCCAAGAAGCCAGAAAACATTTCTCCCCTCAGCGATCCCTGCACAAGGTATCCTGCACATCCAACCCCCTCCTGATTGACCTTCCTGAATTCACCAAGTCCTCAGAATGTTCTAGGTAGACATTGTAGTCACCTCCATTTTGCAAAGGAAGAGACAGGTACAAAAACGTTGTGTGGTGGGACCAGGTCTTCAGACTGGAAAGAGTCACGGCCCAGACATTGAGGGTGACAGTCTGATTCACAGCACTGCCCAAGCCAGGCTGTGAAGCAGCAACTACATGCTTCTTCATATACCTCAGACAGAGTCTGCAGATGGACATAATTTCCGTTCATGATTAGAGTTATACTCAGCTGTGAACTGAGGGGGCATAGCTTATCTCACCAACCACCTGAAAATCAGAACACCTTGAGGACCACAGGAAACCAGTGACACTGGCCACCTTTGACACTTCAAAGACCTCAGGTGATCTTCCTGGCCAGACAGGACCCCTCTGTAGATTTGAACTGTAACATCATTAAGGAGAGGTATATTTTATGTTCCTTGAAGGGGGGAGAGATGTTGACACTCTGGCTATTTCCCTTGGTCACCTGATCATATGAATCTTAGTCGAGTTTAAGATCCCTGCCTTTTCTTGAAGCTGGATCCCAAACCGAACAGAATTCGCATCAACTGAAAGCGGGATGGTTTTGCGCTGCGCAGATGGTCTCTCTGGTTTTAAAACAGTCTCAGACTTGTTAGGACTCTAACCCACACAGAGACTTTGATTTGGCTTCTGTGCTTCTAATTTCACAGCATTGTTGCCCGTCGGTGTAAATAAGAGGGAAACAGGCAGGGAGCAGTTGAACTATTAATTCTAACTGCTGCTCACCCCACTGCATCCATGCTCTGCTAAATGAATAACTGCTGACAAATAGGTAGCTTGTTTAGTAGTTTGGAGTGTGCCTGTTTACTAGGGCCCATTGAGGTTGTATTCAAACATTTGGGGGTGTCACTGGGTCACCAGGCTAGTGCATCTAAAGCCAGCTCCCATGTAGAGCTGGCACAGCTGCAGGATGAGAGCAAAGAAGCACCCTCCCACACCCCTACCTGCAGCAGGACAAACTGATGCTGGATAAAGGATTCCTTTGGCTCAGGTGGACCTGGAGAAGTGATCAAAGAGTTAGTTAACTCTTCCTGAGTGGCAGGACGACCGTCTACCAACAGATGAATCTATGTAGCTTACAGTATAGACCAATGCATGTATAGATTAATCCACCTGGATATTTTTAGAACACCATGGGGAGGGGTGGGATCCGTCTGAAAGCCTTCCCAGCTCCTGTGAAATGCTGTCAGGTTAAGTCTGCAAAGGAGGGTCTGTTAGACTTAATTGTCACAGACCTGCTGCAATCAATTATCCTATTGATCGTTCCCATTGTACATTTTGTCATATGTGGTTTAGACATCTTCTTCTTTTCATTTTCTTTTGTAAAATGTGGTTTGTCTCTTCCACCTGGGAAAGGAAAAATCTTCAAATTCCAGTAGCTCCCTGGATGAAAAAAACTGCTTTTGCTCATTAGAACTCCCTTCTCAGTGGAAGCCAGACTCTGGGTTCACTTCTGTTCCAGTAACATCCTCCTCCCTCCCCAGTGAGCTTTAAGAGTCTGGCTGTTGATTCGTTCCCAGAGCCTCAGGCACTCTCTCATTCAGCAGAATGAGTTCACCTCTGTCTTTACACAAAGACACTGACCAGAACCTGGGTAGTTTGGAGGTAGGCAGGTTAATTCCAGCATTGGGCAGCCTGCGGTGGGAGTCTCTGCTAACTAGATGATAGTAGACTGGAGGATTAGTCACACTTTTTTTAACTTTATTAATTCTCTGAGAATTTAATAAATTATATTTTGATTAGACTCACCCTGACCCTTCCCTGTAATTCCTCCCGGATCCACCCCCCACACCTTCGCCTTTTTATACCATTCCCATGCTGTGTTCTCTTTTTGTTTGTTTTGTAAATAACTCATGGAGCCTGCTTTGTGCTGACCATATGGTGTGGGTCCATCTTCTGCAGCATGGTCAACCTATAGGAGACACACTTAGGAAGAAAACTGACTCTTTCTGCCTAGAAGCCATCAAGGGTCCATAGTTCTTCAGTTAGGGGTGGGAGTTTAAGTTTCTACCAAAGGATGTTACAGGTAAGATGGACCCTCATTTATACTAGAGCTCACAGGAGGAAAACAAGACCGTCCAAGTAAAACAGCTATATATTTTCCCAAGGCTAAGAAAGGAAAGAGGTGCATCTATGCTGTGTATTTCTTTCTTGGCGATGCTTAGACAAAGCAAAGCATCCCTTTAGGGACTCTTGAGTGCCCTTATTTCGGGTCTTAAAGTGCCAGGTACTAAAAACCTCTTCACTTCTTTTTTTAAATTTTTTATTTTTCCATTCAAAAATTGACCCTTCCTCCCCTTCTCCCATTCCCGTCCCGCTCCCCCACTAGCCCTCCTCCCTCACCCTCCATCCTTAAGAGAGGGCAGGGTACCCTGCCCTGTGGGAAGCCCAAGGCCCTCCCCCCTCCGTCCCAGCCTAGGAAGGTGTGCATCCAAGTAAACTAGGGTCCCAAAAAGCCAATACATGAGAAGAGACAGGTCCCAGTGCTATTATTGATGGCTTCTCAGTCTGTCCCCATTGGCAGCCACGTTTAGAGAGTCCGGTTTGATCACATGCTCGTTCAGTCCCAGTCCAGCTGGATTTGGTGAGCTCCCATTAGATCAGGCACACTGTCTCAGTGGGTGGTCCAGCCCCTCATGGTCCTGACTTCCTTGCTCATCTTCTCCCTCCTCTGCTCTTCAACTGGACCTTGGGAGCTCAGTCCGTTGCTCTGATGTGGCTGTGGGTCTCTGTCTCTATCTCCATTCATTGGACGAAATTTCTATAGTGATATTCAAGATATTCATCAGTGTGACCGTGGGACAAGGCTAGTTCAGGCACCCTCTCCTCTGTTGCCCAAGGACCTAGCTGGGGACATCCCCGTGGACACCTGGGATCCCCTCTAGAGCCAAGTCTCTTGCCCACCCTAAAATGGCTCTGAAGAAGATATCCTCTTCGCTTTTTATAACCCTGGCTTGTTCAACACCTACTTCCCTTTCTGGAAGTATTTAGTCATCCTCTACTTAGATTAGCCTGTAGCAGGTTTGGAACACAGAACAGAGAAAGTAGAACGGTCTAAAGGTGTCTCAGATCAAACAAACGGTATTGCTTCATTCTTCCCTGTTTAGTTTTTTGTGAGGTATTGAATGATTGTTGAGCCAGCATCTACTTACACCCAATGGTTGTTTTAAATTCCAAGGGGAGAAACACAGATGGTGGAGTGTTTTGGTTGACCTACATAAGGTTTGTAATTTTTCCAGTTTAGTTAGCAACATTTAAAATCTGGAATATTTTCCATACCAAAAAAAATCTGGAACCTGGAGAGATTGCTTAGTGGATAAAAGCACTTGTTGCTCCTGCAGAGGAATCAAGTTTGGTCCCCAGTACCCACATAGTAGCCCACAACAGTCTGTAACTCCAGTTTCAGGGGATCTGACACCCTCTTCTGGCTTCCACTGGTACAGGCATAAATAAAGTATATGAATAGACCTGGAAGCAAATACTCATGCACACAAGATGACAAGTAAACCTTTAGAAAAGGAATCCGATTATTTTTTGCCTTACTGTTTTAAGTCTGGAAAGTTTTATCTAATTAAGTTCCATGTGAAACATGCACCCGTGTGTGTGCACGTACACACACACACACACACACACACACACACACACACACACACACGTAGATGAAATGTAACTTTGTGTAACTCTGGTTGATACTGTCTCTCGTGTACAGGGAGGACCCTCTTTTCATTCCTTGGTGATTCCTGTGCTCTGCATTGGGGCCCATGGATGCAGACATCTTAGAGCCGGGAAGACAGTGAAGTCACACAGGGTCACAGAAACATGAAGGGACTTTGAGAATCCAGACTGAGATGAGAGATGGAAAGTATCAGCAACCAGGTGGATTAGGAAGGAACACAGCGCAGGGATCAAGGCCAGAGGCTTTGGAGTCAGCCTGGCTGTATTTGAGTGGGCACTTAAGGATTTCATTGGGACAAATCTGTTAAAGAATTGGGTCAGCACAAATAAATAACCAAGCCAGCTCAATAGGAATGGTTATTTTTAATGACTGAAAAAGGGGAAACTCACGCTACAAGGATGAGAGGTCCGGAGGTCTGAAGACACCACATGGAGAGAGAGCACACCTGTGTTCTCTCCATTTATCTAACTAGGGTTTCAGGTAGCCACACCCCCATATTCCCAAATATTGTTTATAAATGTTCTTTAAATTTAAATTTAAAGGGGGAGATGATATAGATATGGATAATTTGCATTGGTATGGATTTTGCTTTAGTGATATAAATTTAAGGTCAATTTTGTTATATGTATATATATTTCTGCTCTTGATTAAGGTATTGTGATTGTGTAGTTCATTTAAAAATGTAATGTATAATTAGAAAATATAGGCTGTTAATAGATAATCTATAATAATCAAGCTTGTAATCATGTTAGATTTTATAGATATATAGAGATATATTTTAGTTAGATAGACATTCTTCATATCTTTCAAAGGCGACAGAATATGGCATTTAATGTTTTAATAACTTAGGGCTTTTCATGACAATGAGACACGTCTGCTCCTGGCAGCACCAAGCTACTTCCAGAGGAAAATGGGCATTAAAGAGTCTCCTTATGGAGTTTGTTAGCCATTTGGGCAAGAAACTGCTCTTGCCTGGACTGCTTAAATGGACACAAAGAACCCACAGAGAGAGGACTACTAAACTTGCCTAAAGGTGAGATGATCCTTTGGGGTTCTTGATTCATAAAAGAGTCTGCAAAACATTCTGCAGGATACAAAAAATGTAACTAAACTGTCTTTAAAATTTCCTGCTTCATGAAAAATGTCTACTGGATACTATGGGCCTGTAGGCTAAAGATGGATGCCCCAACGGTACAAAAAAACTTTGGGTGACTGTACAGGCAGAGAGATGTCTCTGTCATTTCTAGACTTTGAAAGTTGCTTATTTCTTGTTTGCTTAGGTAATATTATATCCTTCTGGAGTCTTTGATGAAGTTAAAAAATAGATATAGTTTTCCTTTGTTATAATAAAAGATAAAATAGATATAAATATTGTAACTGTAATTCTTGCTTGATAACTGTTTTGTTATATGTAATTTTACTATGTTAAAGAGAAAGCCTTTCCTTTTTGTTTAAACAGAAAAAGGGGATATGGTGTAGCAGGTGCTTCTTCATTTGTACTGCTTTCATTGGTTGAATAAAGAAAACTGCCTTGGCCTTTTGATAGGGCAGCCCTTAGGTGGGTGGAGTAGACAGAACGGAATTCTGGGATAGAGAAGGAGAGTCAGGGAGAGCCGCCCACCATAAAGCTGCCAGGTCAGACACATTGAATCTTTCCCAGTAAGCCACGACCCATTATTAAAAATGGGTTAAACGAATATGTGAGAGTTAGCCAATAAGAGGCTAGAACTAATGGGCCAGGCAGTAATTAAATAAATACAGTTTCAGTGTAATTATTTCGGGACTTAAGCTAACCAGGCGCCAGGAACGCAGCCCTCTCCTCCTTACTACGTACTACACAAATCTCTGCCTTGGCTCCTCCATGTAAATACTGAGAGTGGCAGATAGCACCTGCTGTAGGATACCCTCAGATGTGCAAGACTCCATCCCTAACTCCTAAGCTGTGAACTTGCTTCTTTATTTATTGAAAACAGACTTTTATTCGTACCATATATTTCATTATGGGTTCCCTCTCCCACCTCCTTCTAAATCTTCCTCACCTCCCCACCCACCCACCTGAACCCACAACCTTTCTTTCTCTCATTACAAAACAAGCAGGTATATAAAAAATGAAATAAAACCAAATAAGAATAGGACAAAATAATCAAATAGAAAAAAAGAGCCAGGAAAAAAGCTGCTAGAAACACCTAGAAACACACGGATACACACATTTGCACATACAGAGAACCCATACAAAGACAAAAATAGAAACTGTAATACTTAAGCAAAAGATGTGTAAGGCTAAAAAAAAAAAGTCCAGATGAAGCATTATCACACACCCTCCCAGAATGCCATACCACTGAGTTAGTTTGTTAGGGTCTCCCCCTCCCCCATCTACTACTGAACATGAGGTCTGTCCTTGTGTGTTTTATTTCCCCAGTAGCCTCCATTGGGGAAAACGAATTTTTCCCTTGGAAGCAGTTATCTATTGGAGATTGTTTCTGAGTTAGGGTTGGGGCATGTGCCCATGCTTCCTCTCAGCCCTGGGACCGTATCTGGGTTAGACTTGTGGAGGCCCTATGCCACAGTCTCTGTGAGTTCATATGTGTGTCAGTTCTGTTGTGTCCAAAAGACATTTTTTCTTTGGTGTTTTCCACTCTTACTGACCCTTATAATCTTCCTACCTCTTTTCCCACAGAATTCCTTTAGCCCTGAAAGGGGAGGGATTTGATGGAGATATCCTAATTTGGACTGAATGTTCCAAGATCTCTCATTCTCTGCACATTGTACAGTTATGGATCTCTGCATTTGTTCCCTTCTACTGCAGAAGGCAGCTTCTCTGATGATGGCTGAAAAAGACACTGATCTATGAGTATGGGGGAATATCAGTGGGAATCATTTTATTGCTACATCATTTGGCAGAAGAATATTTTATTTCCCTTGGTTCTGTGACCTTATAGTCTCAGGTTCTTGACCACTCATGTGGTATTAGGCATGGGTTCCATGTCATGCAATAGGCCTTAAATCCAACTAGATAGCTATTGGTTACTCTCACAACTTTCTTGCCACTATTACACCAGTGTATCTTGCAGGCAGGGACACCATTATAGACCGAAGGGTTCATAACTGGGTTGGTGTTTACCTTTAGTGTGAAGAGTGTCTTCTAGTGCCATGAACACTACTCAGTAGGGGTGAAGGCTCTAGGTAGGTGCCCCGGTAACTTCTCTGTGTTCAGTGAGTTGTGTAGGTATTGTATTCATCAATAGGGCCTTCCTAGCAGTTTGTGGAGAGTAACCAATAGCTTTGGTAGTAGGTTGGGTTGTTTCTGGGTTTCAGTGGACCCGCTTTGGCCAACAACTCAGTTATATGTAACCCATTCCTGGCACTGGCAGTTGCATTTGCTGGTGAGAAATATCTAGTAGGGGCTTTATTTGATAATTCCATTTAGGTTTCCTTCAAATATGTGTATATTTTAAGAAGCTTCTACTTTAGTGTAGGTTTCCAAGTGACCCCTCAAATGGCCTTTAGGTTTACCTCTCCATCCTTGAATTCCTTCCTTTATCCTCTTCCTTTCTCTCCCACCTCCCTGTTTGAACCTTCTGTTTAGTCCCCTCCCCATCCATACAGAGATATCTATTCTATTTTCCCTTCCTAGGTCAATCCTTCCTTCTAGGCTGTTTCCAGTTGCGTGCTATTACGAATAGAGCAGCAATGAACACAACTGAGCAAGTACCTTTCTAGTAAGATGTAGAGACCTTTGAGTATATGTCCAAGCATGGTGTAGCTGGATCCTAGGTTAGATCTATTCCCAGCTTTCTGAGGAACCACCACACTGATTTCCATAGTGGCAGTAAAGTGTTCTTGCTTCTTGAATGACCTTTCTCCAGACAGAAAGAAAAGGGTAATTGTATTACATCACCTATCTGTCTACAGAGACCATCTGGACTGGTTCTGTGGAAGACACAGTCCGGTAGATTGGTCAGCAGAGATTCGGAGCCTCACAGCTCCCGTGGCAAACAGCCACTCTAGTCTTTGTGTAGATTTGACATTTGATTTCAAAAGTATATTTAAGATATTCCTGTTTAATCCCTGCCATGACAACCATTAGAAGGAGCTTGTCTGGGGAGACTCGTGGTGGTGGAGCAGAAAGAAGCCATGATTCCTAGAATTATCAGGGGGATTCTTTTCATGCTAGAAACTGCTCACAGACATTACTGTGATGGAATAGATCATACCCTTCTTAGCATAGTCACCCCAACATACCCTGGATGTTTGCCATATCTAATCCCTTGAGACAAATGAATCCAGCACACAGTCCTATTACTGAGATTGCCAGGAGGAACCCACTGGCCCCTGTGATGCTCTAGATATGGAGTGCCTCCAGGAGGGCCCCCTGTGTAATGGTATGGCAGGTTACTCAGATGAAACCAGGAGTGCAGATTGAGTTAAATCCACATTTGTGCTTCTGTTGGACATCGTGGGTGCTGGTGTGCGCTAATGTGGATGCTTTTAGGGACTGCTATCAGGGAATAGGGGGAGAGAGAGGGAGGGAAGGAGGGGGAGAAGTGGAGAGGTGGAGAGGGAGTCTGTCAGTCTGAGAGTTGCTCTGTGTGCCCATCTATACACACTTCTGTGAACACATTTCAAAACTGCTGGGTGGTGCCTGCAGCGTTACATCTCTTACTTAGAGGGACCGACAGAAGGCAGCCAGGAAGACTGGAGTATGGGCATGGCTTTGCTGCAGGTCACTTCTGTCTCTGAGCCTGATGGGCCTAAAGTGAGGGAGGTGACTGAGGGGACCTTAGGGCCATGGTGAGCACCTATGAAAACTCCATCTTTGAAGGTACTGGCTCCTGATTCCAAGGTAGTGTATTGGTGATGTCAGGGCACTAGCACTTCTAAAGAGGACACTTGAGGAGTGAAATCTCCAGGGGAGGATTCTAGGCTTCAGTGAAGATCTGCAGGTAAGGGAGGGGCTGCTCATCTCTTCAGTCATCCAACAGGAACGACAATATGGACACTAGATACTTCTCTGTAGTCCTGGGAGGTCCTCCTGGGGCCATCGTGTCCTTCTCTATGATATACAGAGAAACTAAAGCATGCCAAGTTGCAAGTATACAGCTAAAATCCAATAATTCTGTGTAGTTGTACTCTTTCATCCCCTTCTGAGGTAATTTGTATTGATGCTGTCCACCAAAATACTTACAGATGAACAAAAAACTTACTAAGTGTCACTAAGAAGAATGGTTATCTCAGAGCTCAAAGGCTTGGTGGTGGTTACTCCTCTGCCCAGCAGGATGTCGAAGCTGTTGGGGCTAAGCAGGACACAGCATACCTCTTAGGATGAGGAGACATTTGATCATCAGAATAGCAGCCAGAGAACAGTAGCAACTATGATTATAGCTTTCCAGTAACAGAAAGAAATTAAATCTATGTCAGTATTCACTATATTGTGGTGGCATGAATGATTGGTTATCCCATATGCATTGGCTATAAGTTAGCCATTTGATTACTTGAATGAAAACCAACGTATTAAATTCTGTCTCAAATTGCATTTATCTAATCAGTGAGTATGACTGAGCCGTTAACCAGTGTGAACTAATGAGCTTACTGTTTGCCTGGAAGGACACTTAGGAGTAAGTGAGATTGAAGGGCACAGGACTTACCAAGTTTTCTTTGAAGCCCTCTAAAACCACTGCCAAATCTTTGCAAATGCTTCTAGGAAAATGTTAAAATCCTTTCTTCTGTCCCCTGTCCCCCAAACACATGTGGTAGTTAACTTTGTAGAGAAATTTGGATCAATGGCAAAGCCACTCAAAAAACAGTGTCATCCCTGGAATAGTCAGGTACAAGGTTCAGAACTGAATGTTGCCTCTGGGATGCTCTCTCCACCGTGGTATTCCCAGGTAATTACATTTGTTTCACTTTTTTTCAACTAAAACAATAAAAGAAGCAAACTGTGACACCTCATCTCCCCAGAGCTCAGGGTTCTGTTGTGCACTGGTGGGATTTTTAGCTGTGACATGGAAATATCTGTTAACACATGGTCTGTGCTTTCTTTATCTAGGCCGAGTGCAGATGCTGCCACAGGCTGTGTGCCTCCTGCATGCCCTTCTGGAGAACGGACACACTGTGTATGTGCACTGCAATGCTGGGGTGGGCCGCTCCACAGCTGCGGTGTGCGGCTGGCTCCACTATGTGATTGGCTGGAGTCTGCGGAAGGTGCAGTACTTCATCATGGCCAAGAGGCCTGCAGTCTACATTGATGAAGAAGCCTTGGCCCAGGCACAGGAAGACTTTTTCCAGAAGTTTGGGAAGGTGCACTCTTCCATATGCAGTTTATAGGTGACCAACCCGCCAGTTTGTGTGGTTAGTGGAAGACCTGTAGACAAAGACCCTATCAGAACTGAAGGGACTGTAACCCTCCGGTCACCTGGGGATGGCTTCTGTTGCAGTTTGGTAGGGCTTTTTGAATCTTACTCATGTGGCATGCAGTTTCCTTTATAAAATATTTCAAAGATGTCAGCTGGGCAGTGCAATGTGTGCCCACAGTTGCTGCTGCAACAGGCCAGGGTCTTTGGTTACAGGCCCTGCATAGGTTGTTATGGATTTGTGATATTTTGGAATGCATAAGACAAGAGAGGGGTTATGTGGAATTTATCACGAGTGAGGCACACACACACACACACACACACACACACACACACACACAAACACGGCATGTCCACACATGCACAAACACATGCAGTTTTTTTTTTACTCAACTGAAATTATAGTCATTTGCTGGTGGAAGGGATAAATATATAAACCTGAGTATGACACAGAAAGAGCTCTCCTTGGGCATAAAACAATGGTTTTCTGCAATTTCCTCATGCCATTTCAGAGCTGTTAACATCTCCGAGACACCATCCTCCTTATTTTCCTGTCTTCCCCGCAGGAGTAATTAGCTCACTGTTTTTTCTTGTATTTTCTTTAAATATATTTTTTATTTTATAGATATATTTTTTGTATATAAGTATGCAGATGTACCAGGCTTTGGATCCCCTGGAACTGGAGTCTCAAATGGTTGTGAAGCACCATGTGGGTGATGGGAACTGAACCCAGATTCCTGCAACAGCAATAAGTGCTCTTAACCTCTGAGCCATCTCTCTAGCCCCTCTTTCTCTTCTCTTTTAATTGCTATTTTCCCCCTAAGACAGAGTTTGTAGTACTCAATTTAGCATAACACACATAGGTCAGTCTCTAACTCATGGTAATCATTCTGCCTCAGTCTCCCAAGAACTGTGTATAGTCTCCCATACACAGCACCACCATTTTTCAATGGAGGTTTATGTAGCATAACTGGCTTGCCCAAGTCTCATAGTAAATAGGAACGAGATGAAGTTTGTAATTCAACTTATTTGATTCAGAGTTCTTTTCACTGTGATTAGTTTTTCAGCAGACTGTCATGGATGTAGCATCATCTTTCTCAGGGTAAAGTTGCTATCCCTGTGGTTGTTTCTACAGTGAGAAAAGGGGCAGTGTTCTGATCACCTGCCAAAGAATTTACGAAAACTATTTTATTCTCCTTAGCCTCCTTTAAGCTATGGTATGTGATCTCAAGGCCAATTTATATGAGCCATAGTTCATGAGTGGAAGGAGCCTGAGGAGACCATGTCCACAGATCAGTGTTGTACAGCTGGAGGTTAATCCTGGTTCAGTACTCAGTTCAGTATAACACATATTGCTGTTCCTTCCAAATGTATGGTTTATTCTATTACGTTTTATCAGAAGTGTAAATATCAGCAACAACTTTGTCTCCCAGTATATACAATCTAGAAACAGGTTTCATCCTCTGGAAAACAGTCCCCAAGTATAACTGACATTTTAGGACACAGAAGGGGCCTTACCTTTAGTTGAGTGCCACTGTGTGTCAGTTGCTTTCCTATCTCTAATGCCACCACAGTTCACTCTGGGAAGTGTCATTGTCTCTGTTATGATGGGGGAAGTGAGGCCCAGAGAGGTGAAGGAATGTGTCCATTGCCTTTGTCACTGATGGAGGCCACGGAATGAGATGCAAAGCTAGGTTTGTCTCTCAGATTGCACACTGTCAATGTGTGTTTCTCTTATTTCATAAACATGTGTTAATACATAGCAGAGATGGTGATTTGTGAGGCATTTTATAAGCATGTGCTCATGGGTAGTGGAGGTGGTGATTTGGGAAGCAGAGGGGACAAGAAGGGCACAGCCCGAGCGCCAGTCGTGCTCAGAATAGAAAGCGATGTCTCTGCATGATGGCACCCAGAGGAGGTAGTATAGGAGAGAGAGATGTTTCAACATGACAGCAAGACCTCCAGGGGAGGTGGCATTTGCTTTGGACAGAGCACTCAACCAGAAACTTTTCTCCTATAATTACAAAGTTGAGTCTATAAACCAGCATCGAGTGATGTTCAGTCTCTTCTACAAAATATAGTTAGATGTAGCTCTTTTGTCTAAGAACCAATTTATAATAGTCATATGTATTATGTACAATTTCATTTTAAATGAAATATTTAAACTAATATAATAGTGTTTGTGTGTGTGTGTGTGTGCGCGTGTGCACACGTGTGCCTGTGTGATGTATTATCTCAAGAAACCCGCTATACAAGTTCTTCTGTAAATGTCCTTTTTCAGCTGGCTTTTTCTCTATGGCTCTGATAAAATTGTTGAGAATTATTGACGAACATTTTAGAATGATCCCATTTGCCCTCAGTGAGTGGGTTGTCTACTGTATCTCAAAAATCACCTGGGAGTTTTGCTAAATAAAAGCATAAAAAAGACCTTTGTGCCGCAGAATTGTTTAATGCTGTCAACTTATTCTGAAATCTAAAAGAACACACTTTTTTATTTGCAAAAAGGGCATGCAGCTCAGCACAATTGCTTTTTCTTTGTTGTCCTTTCTCATTAGCCTATGAGAAAGGGTTCTTGGCAGAAGTCTAAGATGGAAGCACCACAAAGAGGTGAAGGTAAAACTCAAGAATGTTTGGGGGAGACCACAGAAGAGTCCGACTCTGGGGACTCTCATTAAACACCTTCTTGGTTGTGGGTATGTGTGGCGTGCTGGGATGGAACCCAGGGCCTCACAAATGCTAAAGTACCCTTAACACTGAACTATACCTCCACACCAATGAAACCTCACTCAAAGGATTCTCACAGGATATCCTTGGAAAATCTCATGCTTGGTTAAGGAACACCCGGTACCAAAGTACTGTTACTGTCGTTTAGACTTCAAACATGTCTTTTTATTTTTGTGGGCCAAAATTGGTAAAAAGAAACAAAATTAACAAAACATACACACACACCATGCACATATATAAACACACATATACATACATACACACACACACACATATGAACTAAATGGGAATTAGAACTCTCTGTACACTGTGCAACAGAGGCAAGGTGGAAAGTTAAAATCAAAATTCCCGTTTAAAGACAATCAAATGCAGTTCCTTTATTTTATAGGGGAGAAAGCAGAGCTGAAACACCATATTATAATGAAAAGTGTTGTAACTGAGGGCCAGAGGAGACAGGTAAGTCAGGAACACAGGTAAGGTGATTATCATGGTATGGAGGGGTAGAGAAGGCTCAGTGCAAATGAGAAAAAAAAACAGTATGGAGGGGGAAGACTGGATAAAAGGATCAATGAAAATTGGGGTAAACAGAAGGAAAAACAAAGTGAGTAAAAGCAAATCTGAGTTATATTTCTGTCTTAGTTTCTCTTGCTCTGAAGAGAACATGGGAAAGGCAATGGGTTCAGAAGATTAGGGTACATGGCCATCATGATGGGAAGCATGGCAGGTGGCATGGTGTTGGAGTAGTGGCAGAGAGAGAGCTGGAGCGAGCGAGCGAGCGAGAGAGAGAGAGAGAGAGAGAACTGTGAATGGCGTGGGCTTTTGAAACCCCACTCCAACCTGCTAATCCTTCTCAAGCAGTTCTACCAACTGGGAACCGAGTATTCAAATATATGCATCTGTGGGGACATTCTCATTCAAACCACCACAATTTCTAAAAGGGGAGGAAGGTGCTTTCAAAGAGGAGTCAGAAAGATGGTACAACAATGGGAGTGAATGGCAAGAAAAGTACTGTGCTCGAGACAAGCTAAGCATGTAGCTACTTCTCCAAGGGACAGACCCCATTTAGAAGAATCAGCTATAAGTAATGTTTCGACCCAGCAGTGGGAACAGTATACATCTTTTATTACTCACTAGAAAAGGAGAGAAAATCTGAAAAGGCAAGCCTACATGTAAAGGGAGACATTGATGAAGCTACTTTGGTATAAAAACAAGGACATAAATGGATATGTCCCTTTGTTCCCTAAACCATTATGCCAAGTCTTCTCAATCTATTTCATGAATAGGTGTGTCTCCCTTTCCTCACGGTAATAATACTTGAGGCTACTTTGACTAATGAATAAAGTAGAAGGTCTTACTTTATCTCATGATTCTGGAGCCTTGAAAGTTCAAAACCATGGTGACAAGATCTGCTTGGCTTCTGATATGGGGTTTGTGCCACTTCAACTCATGAAACATGGACAAATGGTCACATGTGAATCTTGAATTATAGCCATTCTGGCTAAACCATTTCTACAAGAGAAACATTAGGCATCCATGAGGACTCTGACCCCACTTCCCAATACTGATGCATCAAGGGACTAAGATTTCTAGACTTGATCTTCCAGGGGACACAATTAGTAGTAGGTTTGTACCCAAGTTGTGTTTGACCCCTCTCCCTTTCAGACATCATATTTGATCCATCAGGATGGCATGTCATATCTCTAGTATTGATACCCTGACTCTTTTATAAAACAGCTTCTCAGAGCCAGTCTGATCACATTGCTGGGTTTCAATTACAGGTGTCTATATGCAGTTCTTGATTCTGTCCCCTCTTGTCTAACTCACCTATGAAATCTACATTGTGGCCTGTGAGGTCTCAGACTTGTGCTCAAATTCCAGTGACTGAGGGCAAAAGTTAAAGCTTCCACATTCCCACACAATCTGTATCCCTGACATCCTTCAGACCTGATAGTCTACTGTCTTCCAAGTTATTTTCTCTGCTCCAGCCATGCTTGTTTCTTGCTGTTCTTCGAATATTCTAGGCAGGTTTCAACCTCAGGACCCTCAGACTTGCTGATATCCTGACTATGTTGTTGCTAGGCTGTGGTTTGTCTATTAGAGTTTCACATGTGGGAACATGATCCTCTGGATGACTATGTGGAAGAGCATCAGAAGCTTTAGGTAGTGGACACTGTTAGCAGGTAATTAGCTCATTTATGATGATGCTTTCAAAAAAGGATTAGTACAGCTCTCATGGGACCCTTGTTGGTTTTCATGTGAGTGCTGTATAGCAAGGCCACTGATGTGCTGGCATCATTTGCACACAGCCACCTCCCTTTTCTTTCTTATACCATGTGCAACAGAGTCATGTATGTCTTCTCCAGAGGGTGAATCTATTGACTCCTCTGATCTGGTGTATTCAACTTCTGAAACTGTGAGCTAAGCAAGTCTGTTTTCATTGTGAAGCACCCAGTCTCTGGAGTTTTGTTACAACAGCAGAAAACAGATTAGTACAGACAGGAATGCTTTCTCCAGCAATGTATGGAATTCCCTCAAAGATGCCTACTGGGACCACTTATGTAAAGCACCTTGACTCGACTCATCTCTCCTGATCCACAGTCATTGCATTATTTATCTTTAAAGAACTTATGGTGGGATAGCATAATGCAAGATTTGCCTGCTCATTGTATTGTTTGCATCCTCCTACTACAATGCAGACTTCATAGAGTCAGAAATTGATACTTTTTGGTGAAGTGCTTTGGGCTACAGAGCCTGGCACATAGTACAACAGAGGAGGATGATGATGTGGGATGCCCTTCTGTATACTGTGAATATGTCTTATTGCCTATGGTTACTAAAGAAGCTGCTTTGCCCTATAATGGGGCAGAATATAACTAGGCGGGAAAGTCTAACTGAATACAGGGAGAAAGAAGTTGGAGCCAGGGAGATGCCAGCAGCCGCCAGAGAATCAAGATGTAAGGTAACAAGTCACAAGCCTTGTGGTAAAATACAAAATGATGGAAATGGGTTAATTTAAGTTACAAGAGCTAATTAATAATAAGCCTAAGGTAATAGGCCAAAGAATTATAATTAATTTTAAGCCTCCAAATGATTATTTCATAAGTAGCTGCAAGGACTAGCTGGTGGAAGAGAAACCTCCTGTTACAGGATAACAACAGTTAGTAATTATTGCAAGCATACAATGTTACAGGTATTGTTCTCTAAAACCACACACACCACACACACATGCACCCACCTTTGATATAAACTCTAGGCATATGATGTGTGCCAGTTTGCTAAGGCAGCTATAACAATATACATCAGACTTGGTGGTGTCAACAACAGAAATGTATCCTTTGATGATTTTAGAATATCAAGCACAAAATGTCAGCAGGGTTGGTTCTTCTAAGGACTGGGAGGTCATGTTCTCCATATCCTTCCTTTCCAGAAATTTCTGAAATGTTTTTGGTTTGCAGAAGAAGCATCTTATTGTTCTCAGCCTTCATCTTCACTGAGTGTATGCCGTATGTGGGAGTCTGTGTTTGAATATCTTGGCTTTTATTATTTATTTATTTGTTTATGTATGAATGTACATGGTTATGCATGTGTTTGTTGAAGTCAGAGTATGCTGTGAATATGTTTTATTACTATTGGTTAATAAAGAAGCTGCTTTGTCCTATAGACGGGCAGAATATAGCCAGGCTGGAAGAGGTATATATAGAGAGAGTAGGCAGAGTCAAAGAGACATCATGTAGCTGCCAAAGGAGACAGACACACCCTAGAACATTGCCAGAAACTATGAGCCTCGTGGTAATACACAGAATAATAGATATGGGTTAATTTAAGATGTATGAGCTAGTTAGAAATACACTTAAGGTATTGGCCAAACAATATTGTAATTAATATAATTTCTGTGTGATTATTTGGGTCTGGGTGGATGGGAAATGAACAAGCAGCCTCTGCCTACACTCCTTAAATTGATCTCAGCCATGAATTTTTGAGTTTGATATTATAAACACAGACAATAAAAGCAAAAATTAGCAGGCAAGTCTGCACCAAGCTAAAGTTTCTGCATAGCTCAAGTTAAAAATGAGAAGGTGATCTACAGAATGGAAGGAAACATTTGGGAATCACATGTTTGACAAGGATTTGTATCCAAAATATGCAAGGAA